>CAUYQV010015872.1:0-29443 GCA_963574575.1 Galagoides demidoff | reverse complement strand
GCAGGGGTCTTAGGGATGGATGCCCCCAAGAAGAGTCACCACGCTCAGGTCGATGCAAAAGCAAGAGGCGAGTTTATTGCTGACGCATCAGGGTCCCTCAGCCGCTCAGGGAGAAGGACCTCGAGCAGCTGTTACAGTCTGGTTTTAAAGCTAAAAACCGTAGGGAGGGGTTGGGGTTGAGGTGAGGGCGGTTGGGCCTGAAGGAGGAAAGGAAATTGTTTTATGGCTGTTTGGAAAATTTTGCAAGGTTTGCAAGCTGCGGTTGAGCAACCGAGGGGTTCTGGAAAGTCTCTAAGTCTGGCACGTCCTGGCACGTCCCTCACGTCCCTGGGGAGGTGGGGGGTTCTGGAAAGTCACTAAGTCTTTGTCTGGCACGTCCCTCGCATTCCTGGAGGGGGGGCGAGGCCGGAGGAGCAAGAGGGGCTGAAAGGCAGAGGATATTCAAGAGGGTCCTTCAGCACCTGTAGTCCCAGCTACTTGGGAGGCTGAGGCAAGAGAATCGTTTAAACCCAAAAGTTTGAGGTTGCTGTGAGCTGTGATGCTACTGCACTCTACTCAGGGTGACAGCTTGAGACTCCATCTCAACAAATAAACAAACAAAAAAACAGAGGTAGGTCTCACTCTTGCTTAGGCTGAATTCCGGAGCTCAGGTGATCCACTGGCCTCGACCTCCCAGAATGCTAGCTAATATTATAGGCATGAGCCACTGAGCCCAGCAAAAGTTAACTTCATGCTTATAGGAAGAAGGCAAAGAAATTTAATATTAGTAGGATAGCAGCTTTTTCTGTACAAGCCTGGTTTAAGAGTCACAGCACATTCTGGGAAGCCAAGGCAGGTGGATTGCCTGAGTTCAGGAGTTTGAGACCAGCCAGAGCAAGAGTGAGAGCCTGTCTAAAATTAAGCCAGGCTTTGTGGTAGATGCCTGTAATCCCAGCTACTTGGGAGGCTGAGTCAAGAAAATCACTTGAGCACAAGAGTTTGAGGATGCTGTGAGGTGTGACGCCACAGAGCCATCAAGGGTGACAAAGTGAGGCTGTCTCCAAAAAAAAGAAAGTTACAATAAATTATTTAGTTATAGTTTGTTTTCTTTTCCCCGTGGCTTGTTTTCTTTATTGTTGGTTTTCATTTCCTTTCTAATTTAAAAGAGTATATTTAACATTCCATCTTAAACCATGAAGTCACTGTGTGACAAAGGTTAAGAAGGAGGTTAATCTATAACTAAGATGAACAGTGGAGGCGGGTGGTCTTCCTTGGTGCCTGGGGTCATTTACAGCATTTTACAAAACAGTGAGATAATGAGGAAGGCCAATCAATAGTTAGAGAAACAAGGATTATAGCTGCCTATCATGTGACTTGGGCCTCATAATCACATTCCTTTAAGGATCAAAATAAGTTAAAGTTCCAACAACTTAGATTTTAAATTACTATTTTTCAGTTTCCAATAGAGTTATATAGTCAGGAAGCTGTCCAGTTTTGCTCAATACACTCTTCAAATATCACCATGGAGGGCAATAGTTGAGAAAGATTCTCAAGATTCTTTAGGCTGTTTAAGAAGCATGGTGCTAGCATCTACTTCTGGTGATGACTTCCAGGGAGCTTCCCTTTATGGTGAGAGGTGAAGGGGAGCAAGAATCACATGGTGAGAGGGAAGTAGAGAGTGGGCATAGGAGTGCCAAGCTCTTTTAATCAACCAGCTCTGGCCTGAGAAGTGAGAAATCATTCATTACTGTGGAGATGGTACCAAGCCATTCATGATGGATCTTCCTACATGATTCAAACACCTCCTAGGAGGTCCCTCCTCTAACATTGGGGATCAAATTTTAACTTAAGATTTGGAGGGGATAAATATCCAAACTATATCAATAAGTAAATGAGAAGATGCAGAGAGAGGGACTCCTCCGGCACAGAAAGCTGAGATGAAGGGAAGAGCAGGCTGGGTGTGGTTGCTCACGCCTGTAATCTCAGAACTTGGGAGGCCAAGTCGGGTGGATCATCTGAGCTCACAGGTTTGAGACCAGCCTGAGCCAGAGCTAGACCTTGTCTCTAAAAATAGCTGGGTGTTGTGGCAGGTGCCTGTAGTCCCAGCTACTTGGGAGGCTGAAGCAAGAGAATTGCCTAAGCCCAGGAGTTTGAGGTTGCTGTGAGCTGTGATGCCACAGCACTCTACCCAGGGGAATAGCTTGAGGCTCTGTCTCAAAAAAAGAAAAAAAGAAGTTTATATTGTTTTAATCCACTAAGTTTGTAGTGATTTGGTACAGCAGCAAGAGGAAACTAATACACCCTCTTTGCTTACTATTCCTTGAACTGCCTTTATCCATTGCATGCCAAAATACTACCCACTCATCCTTAAGAATCTGGCTCAGATAATATTTCCTCCAGAAAACCCTTTCCAAAGCTTCTAGTCAGCAGTAACAATTCACTTATGCTCCAATAATATTTTTTCTTGCAGTTGTTGTGGCTTACATGCTAAGCTGCTTGTTTCCCTGTAGTTTCATCATGCATCTGCTTTCCCAACTATTCTGTGTGCGCTCTGAAGGGAGAAGGACCTAAAGCCTGGTCATTTTGATTTCTATACAGCATCTATCCTAGTGCTTCGCACAGACTGGGTACACAAAAAATATTAGTGTATAAGCGATTGGTTACATACAAGAAGCTTTTCCATGAGCAGTGAGCATTCCCTACAGTGTGGGTATTCTTGAAATGCATTGTACAGTGGAGTTGAGGCAGCCTAGAGTAGCACAAGACACTGAAGTTTCACAGCTTTGATTTCACATTGTAACTGGCTGCACGCTGAATCCCTTGGTTCTCGTCAATCTGCCACAAAGAATGATAGCCGGTGACAGAGCAAGGATAGAAAAGGACGTTTTTTTGCAGGCTGAAAAGAAGCAAAAGCACATACAGAGTGTTAGAGTAGGCCTCAGCCTGGACTCTGGCCCCATGCTATCTGGGTCTCTGAGCTGGGGAATAGCTGTATTATTTGAATTGCCCAGTGGAGTGTTTGCCTCCACCCTAGTGATGGGAGGGGAATTTTAACCCTTTATGGCCTTATCCAAAAATGTCTTTGTGTCCAACGGTGGGGATGGGGAGTGGGGGTCGGGGCAGATGTGGGGTTATAGGGGTGGAGGGACCACAATGGTAATGACATGTTAACTGTCCCAAGGTTGCCTTGAGTCCTAGGGGCCCTATACTGCACTGTGCATCATGAGAGTCCTGTGCAAAGTCCCCTTATCTTTCTTCTGCACTCCACTTGCTTGTTTCTATTCCTCCGTGCCTACTCTAACAACATTAGTAACATGTTAATTATTTAATAACTTCAACTGTCCTTAGACAACAAAAGTGATCTTAAGAGAGAACAGAGAAATGGGAGCAGTAATCCCAGCTAATTTCGAGGCTGGCAGGAGGCTGCTTGAGCTCAGAAGTTTGAGAACACCCTGGGAAACATGGTGGACCTCATCTCAAAAAAAAAGAAGGAAGGAAGGAAGTTAGTTAAGGATCATCCAAAGAAAGAAAAGAAAAGAAAAGAGAAAAACAGAAGAAAAGAATTCAAGGTTGAAAACAGAAAGTAATGAATAAGAAAACAAGAGAATAGCAGAATAAATCCTAAATCATTTTGATTTTGGAGAAAAATGACTATTGGATAGATGAAATCCAATGGGGGCACCGATATTTGTAATCCAACCAAATGTGCACTACGGGTACCGTATGGATGTTTATGAACTAATAGCCATTTTGAGATGTGGGCTATCTGTATTGGTAATGAGATTTCAGAGTTTAAAAAGGAAGTGGAAGCTATATTTAGACTTATTCCTACTCAGGAAGACACAAATAGTAAGGGGTAAAGAAGCACATAGCACAGGCTTACTGGAGTGAACAGAGTGACAGAAAAGCTGGCTGTACTGAGTGAATTGCCTAGTGGAATGTGCGCCTCCAACCTAGTGATCTAGGTAACAGAAGTGATCTTAAGATCACTTTTTGTGGCTTGGCGCCTGTGGCTCAAGTGACTAAGGCGCCAGCCACATACACCTAAGGTGGCGGGTTCAAATCCGCAGCCTGGCCCGCCAAACAACAATGAGGGCTGCAACCAAAAAATAGCCAGGCGTTGTGGCGGGCGCCTGTAGTCCCAGCTACTTGGGAGGCTGAGGCAGGAGACTCGCTTGAGCCCAGGAGTTGGAGTTTGCTGTGAGCTGAGATGCCACGGCATTCTACCTAGGGGGAAAGCTTGAGGCTCTGTCTCAAAAAAAAAAAATAATAAAGATTGCTTTTTGTTGTCTAAGGACAGTTTAAGTTGGACACTTAAGTTATTAAATAATTAACATGTTACTAACATTGTCAGGTATTACTATTAATAGTTGGTGGTATGGCTCGGTGCCTGTGGCTCAAGTGGCTAAGGCGCCAGCCACATACACCTAAGGTGGTGGGTTTGAATCCAGCCCGGACCCGCCAAACAACAATGATGGCTGCAACCAAAAAAAAAAAAAAATAGCTGGGCGTTGTGGTGGGTGCCTGTGGTCCCAGCTCCTTGGGAGGCTGAGGCAGGAGACTCGCTTGAGCCCAGGAGTTGGAGGTTGCTGTGAGCTGTGAAGCCACGACACTCTACCCAGGGGGATAGCTTGAGGCTCTGTCTCAAAAAAAAAAAATAGTTGGTGGTATGAAAGATTGCATTTTCTACATCTCCCATCCTACATGTTCTTCTTACAATATGATTTCTTTTTTTTTTTTTGAAGAGTTCTGTGGCATCATAGCTCACAGCAACCTTTAATTCTTGGGCTCAAGCAATCCTTTGCCTTAGCCTCCAGAGTATCTAGAACTACAGATGCCCTCCACAATGCCCGGCTATTTTTAGAGATGGGGTCTTGCTCTTGCTCAGGCTGGTCTTGAACTCCTCAGCTCAAGCAATCCACCTGCCTCAGCCTCCCAGAGTGCTAGGATTACAGGTATGAGCCACCATGCCCAGCCTACAATATGATCTTGACAAATCTTCTCATCAAATAGTGGGGCTTATTGTTCCTCAACCCCTTCCTGAACCTGGGCTGCCCTCTGTGACTAATAAAGTATGGTGGAACTGATACTTTGTGAATTTTGAGGCTGTGTCATAAAATACCCAGTTCCACCTTGTTCTCTTGAAGCGCTTACTCTTGGAACCCAGCCACCATGCTGGGAGAAGGCCCAAGCAGCCTGTGGAGAAGCCCACCTGGAAGGGAAACGAGGACTCTGGCCCAAAGCCCTGATTGAGCTTCCAGCCAAGAGCCAGCTCCATTGCCAACCTCTAGTCAAGCTCCTCCTGCTGATGCTGTGAGGAGCAGAAGTTGTTCCCACTAAGTCCTGCCCAATTTACAGATTCCTGAGCAAAATAATATTGTTTTAACCCACTAAATTTGGGGGTGGTTGGTTATAAAGCAGTTCTCCAGAACAGATGGGAACATCAAAGTCCCTCATAGGTAGATTTTCCTAAAATATTCTAGAAGGGAGCATGGTTGCAGACACCCAGACTTAAAAAGGCCAATCTGTGCTATAGACAGGTGTGTGACATAGCTGGAAGGATCTCCCTAGGATCAGCACCGTGCAAGCTACCTGACCCCACTTACAAAATCTCTTACTCTGGGAGTGGGAAGAAGAGTTTGGAACCATGCATCTTACTGCCAGAAGCAAGGATCTCAATCATTTGAGGTTTATTAAGCCAGCTTTAGGGCATAGCTGGAAAAACATGAGCCACAGATGCATCTGGGTTGCTTTTCTGAAAAAGCACTTCATGTTCTTGCAAGTGAGTTCATGCTCAGGAAATCTACATTTTACACAAGGTAAGGTGAATGTTTAAATAGAAAAAGGGAGTAAAGAAGAATTAATTATGCAAATGTCTCTGGGCAGGTAGAGGAATGATTGATCTGCAACTAGGAAGATAAGCTTGTTTTGTTTTTGTTGTTGTTTGATTTTGAGAGAGAGTCTCACTCTGTCACCCTGGGTACAGTGCAGTGGTGTCAGCCTAGCTCATAGCAACCTCAAACTCTGGGTTCAAGTGATCCCCCTGCCTCAGCCTTCTGAGTAGCTGGGACTATAAGAGTGAGCCACCATGCCTGGCTAAGTTTTCTATTTTTAGTAGAGATGGGGATCTTGCTCTTGCTCAGGCTGGTCTCAAACTCCTGAGCTCAAGTAATCCACCTGCCTCAGCCTCCCAGAGTATCTAGGATTACAGGCACGAGACACTCTGCCTGGTCAGAAGATAAGCTCGTGATCAGCATTATCAGTGAGGTATCAAACAGACTTTAGTTTTAGGAGCTAGACCTAAAGTTACAATCGGCATGTCCTTGTTTATAGAAGGCCAGGAAAGAATTTACTTATGAATTGTTAACAGAAATAAAAGCCAAACTCTGTAAGATAATTTAAAGAGTTTTATTATGAGCTGAATATGAGTGATTGATAGCCTAAGGAGTCATACCCAAAAAGCCTTGAGTAAGTGGTCCTGAGGTGGCAGGGTTACAGTTTGGTTTGATACATTTTAGGGAGATAGGAATTATAGGTAAGCCATAAATCAATACGTGGAAAATACATACTTGTTTGGCCCCAAAAGGCAGGACATTCTGAAGCAGGGGCTTACAAGTTATAGGTAGGTTCAGAGATTCTTTGTTGTGATTAGTTCAAGAAATAAAGCATTGCCTAAGATCTTGTAAAGTTTAAGTTAAGAAAGTCTTAGGCCTCACTGTCATGGGGAGGATACTTGCCTCATGGGTGGTGCCAGAGAACAGCAGAAGGAGCTATTGGCTACCAGTTAGTGATTTTGTAACCAAGTCCAAGCTTGGCCTACTGTGCAGGGCAGCCAATAAATTGAGAGACAAGATTTTGAGGCTAGAAAAGTGACTTATTCATAGAGCCAGCAAACTGAGAAGATGGTGAACTAATGTTCTAAAGAACTATCTTAAGGCTAGGCGCTGCAGCTCATGCCTATATAATAATCCTAGCCTTTTAGGAGTCAGAGGTGGGAGGATTGCTTGAGGCCAGGATTTTGAGATCAGCTAAACAAGAGTGAGATCCCATCTTTCCAAAAAAAGAAAAATTAGTGAAGTGGTGCATACCTGTAGTTCCAGCTACTTGGGAGGCTGACATGGGAGGATCACTTGAGCCTAGGAGTTTGAGGTTACAGTGAGCTATGGATTCTGCCACTGTACTTCTGCCACTGTACAGAGCAAGACCCTGTCTCAATAAAATAAAATAAAAAGAAGCACCTGAAATTAGCCTGTTAGTTAGTTGTATTAATATGAGAACAGAAGGGGTTCAAGAGGTAACTACAGACCTTTGGGCATTGGTGAGGGTCTGAGGAGGTCGTAAAACTTCTTTATTCTTGGTCAGTTAACTTTGGAGGATGTAACTCAGGACACAAGATTCCTGTAAATGTTTAACATAGCATTATGTGCATACTTTCCTATCTCCCCAGGGATTAGTTTGGGGAAAGGGGTGGGTATCATCTTTTTCTGTAGTTTAAGTACAACCTAAATTTTTACTATAAACTTAATAGGAAGCAGCCCTGTGTGCGCGACTAAGCAGAATACTCTGCTAAAGGATGTTACCACAGGGGATCAATAATGAGATGGAACTAGTCAAGTTAAGCTTCCCTTCCACTGTTACAATTTCAGGGCACAGAAGAAGAGTCCCAAGTTAGTTGTGGGGCACCCTGAGAGGACTCAATTCAAACTCCACCGCAGCCACTTGGTAATGGTGACCTCAGGTAAGGGACTAGCCTGTGACCACTTTTCTCACCTTAAAATGGAGGCTATAAGTTACTAGTTTGATGTAGGCTTCTATCTGTGCCTAGCATATAGTATGTGTGTTCCATGTACACAAACTGACCTTGTCACCAGAGATGCTCAGAGCCCAAAGCCCTAGAAAGGAGCGAGGGTCCTGAGAGGGAAAGTAGAGAGTGGACCCTGCAGGAGCAGGAATCCATCTTGGCAGAGTCAAGGGCCTGAATGCTCTCAGTACAGAGGCCAGAGCATTTCAGGAAAAAGCTCATTTGAGGATTTAAAAAAAGCAGAAGAAATTTCTGACTCCCATGGGGATTTGCTTCAGACATCTTAGCCACTGGTCCCTGAGCCTTGTCAGGACTTGTCCTAAATGCTTGATGACTGATACAGCCCAAGCAAGATTGAGCCTGAGGGCATTCTTCTACAGAGAGGATTTTAAAAAGGGCCCCCAGAAGTCACTCTTTCAGAAAGAGGGTAGGGGAAGGGAAAGTTCCCCCCTCCTCTGGTAGTAGTTGGCTCATCCACTGGTATGTTACTGTTGTAGAGCTGTATCTTTAGATGCAATCTGGTTACATCTTAAAAATGCTGCCTGCAAACATTTCTGTCTTTGGAGAGAGTCTGTTTTGTTTACATTCACACATACAAATAATATATCAATTCTTCAAGGCTTCTTCTATGCCAGGCCTTAATCCAGTAATTCCTGTGTTTGAATTTCAGGCTAGTCTCGAACTTGTGAACTCAAGCTATCCACCTGCCCCGGACTCCCAGAGTGCTAGGATTATAGGCATCAGCCATCGTGCCTAGACCTGGCTGTGTACCCCTTAAACAACTTCTCTTTATCACCCTCTTCCCTTCCCAGCCTCTGATAACCACCCTTCCACTCTCTACCTCCATAAGATTGACCTTTTTAGTTCCCACATGAGTGATAACAGGTGATATGTGTTTTTCTGTGTCTGGCTCATTTAACTTAACATAATGACCTCTAGTTCCAACCATGTTGCTGATGATAGAATTTCTTTTTTTTTTTTGATGGATGAATAATATTCCATTGTGTGTGTGTGTGTGTGTGTGTGTGTGTATATATATATATATATCTCACATGTTCTTTTTCTATTCATCCATTAATGGAACTTAGGTTGATTATATGTTACCTATTGTGAATAGTGCTGAAATTATCATGGAAAAACTGATTTCAACATACCGATTTTCTTTCTTTTGGATATATACCCAGCAGTGGGATTTCTGTATTATATTGTAGTTCTATTTTTAGTTTTTTGAGGAAACTTCATACTATTTTCCATAATGATTGTACTACTTTACATTTCCACCAACATTCTCTACATTGTCATCAGTGTGTTATCTTTTTGATAATTGCCACTTTAACTGGAGTAAGATGATATCTCATTGTGGTTTTGCATGTTTTTCTTTTTTGCAGTTTTTGGCAGGGGCTGGGTTTGAACCCACCACCTCTAGCATATGGGACTGGTGTCCTACTCCTTTAAGCCATAGGCACTGCCCCGATTTGCATGTTTTTCATATGCCATTTGTATTTCTCCTTTTGAAAAATGTCTATTTAGGTCTTTTGCCTATTTTTAAATTGGATTATTATTGTTATTCTTATTATTTTTGCTACTGTGAGTTCCTCATCTATCCCGGTGATTTACTCCTTATTAGATGGATAATTTGCAAATATTTTCTCCCATTCTATAGATTGTCTCTTCAATTTATTAATGGTTTCCTTTGTTGTGCAGAGTTTTTTAGTTTGATGTAATCCTGTATGTCTATTTTTGCTTTTGTTTCCTGTGCTTTTGAGGTCTGACTCAAAAAGTCTTTGTTCAGAACAATGTCCTACAGCATTATAGAATGTTTTATTCTAGAGCTTCACCGATTCAGGTATTACATTTGAGTCTTTAATCCATTTTGAGTTGATTTTTATATATGGTGAAAGATGGGAGTCAGTTTTATTCCTAAGATTTTTCATGTTTGATGTTGTAACTAATATTCCTGGAACCTCTTCACTCAAAAAGCCCAGATTTCTTCTTCTGGTTCTTTTTCAAATGTTTGGTGATTTTTCTTTGTTCAGTTTTATAGATGTAAGTCCAATTTTTCCTCGTCAGTAGCTGTAAGTGGAGGGTTAACATTAGATCTGGGTCCCTTCAGTATAACCATGGGCCTGTCTACCTTTTCATAATACCACTTCCTTGGAAACACAAGAGGGATTGTGTAACAATAGCTATTAGTTTGGTTTACTGTGAAACCCCATCTGTGAGCCTGCACATGGACTGGCCGAACTGTGAGTTGGTGGATAGCTCTTGGCCTGTGTGACTGAAATGATATAAAACACCAGTGAGAAATCAAGGCAGCAGGTTTTTTGCGTCAAAGGGAACCTGGCATATCTTGACCTCATCCCAAGAAACTATGAGTGTTGCTGAGGCACCAAGAAACTATCACTGTGGGTATCCACTAAAGCTTTCAATAAGACAAAAAAATGGATATTCTGTAATTTCCTATCCTCTTTCTGTAAAGTAGAGTAAGTGCAGTGCTAGATTTAAAAAGTTTGATTACCAATACAAACCTGTGACCATTTCTGGTGGTGGGAGAGTAGAGGGGATGGATTTTGTCAGATACTGTCAAATCCTCAGTCCAGATAAAGTAAGAATAGTCTCTGCATCTTTCTTTAGCATGTGTCCAATATTTTATGTCAAGTAGGGATGGAGATGCAATTTTTTATTACCTCTTTGAAAAGCACAATTTATCATGTTTCTCCTCTGCTTAATTCCTCAATGGCTCCTGTTATAGGCATAAGTCTATGATAACCTCTGAGATTCCAGAACCCTGGTGTACATGCATTGTATATCCCCTTAGTCTTGAGTGTGGGAGAAATCTGTGAATATGATGGCATAGTTGGTGCCTTGATTATAGGTGCTGTTGAGCTAATCAAGAGGGAAACTATTCAGGTGAGCCTGCCCTATTTATTTATTTATTTATTTTTTTGAGACAGTCTCACTATGTTGCTCTTGGTAGAGTCTGTGGCATCACAGTTCACAGCAACCTCAAACTCTTGGGCTTAAGCGATTCTCTTGTCTCAGCCTCCCAAGTAGCTGGGATTACAGGAGCCTGCCACAACACCTGGCTATTTTTTTTGTTGCAGTTGTCATTGTTAATTTTAGCTGGCCCAGGCTGGGTTTGAAACCCCCAGCCTCGGTGTATGTGGCTGATGCCCTACCCACTGAGCTATGGGCGCTGTCAGCCTGGCCTATTCAAATGAACCCGTAAAAGGACCCTTCTAGAAGCCAGAGATATTCAATGCAAGGGAGATTCTCCTCCTGTCATTGGTTTTGAACATGAAGGGGGCCATGTGGCAAATATTGAGATCATCTTCTAATTGCTGAAGTAATCAATCCCTAGCCAACAGCCAGCAAGAAAATAGGGGCTTCAGTTCGACAAATAGAAGTGATTGATTTTTGCCAACAACTATATGAGATTGAAAGAGGACACCGACTTGGTGCTTGTGGCTCAAGTGGCTAAGGTGCCAGCCATATACACCTGAGTTGGAGGGTTCGAATTCAGCCTGGGCCCGCCAAACAACAATGATGGCTGCAACCAAAAAATAGCCAGGCATTGTGGCGAGTGCTTGTACTCCCAGCTACTTGGGAGGCAGAGGCAGGAGACTTGCTTGAGCCCAGGAGTTGGAGGTTGCTGTGAGCTGTGATGCCATAGCACTCTACCCAGGGTGACAGCTTGAGGCTCTGTCTCAAAAAAAAAAAAAGAAAGAGAACGCCAACCTTGCATAAAGGAATGTAAGTCAGCCATGCCAAGACTTCTGATCTGTAGAAACCATGAAATAATAAAGCAAAGGGTAGAAACCATGAAATAATAAAGCAGTGGGTGTTGCTTGAAGTTGCCTAATTTGTGGCAATTTGTTATGCAGCAATAGGATACTATGCAGCTTTCCATCTCCCAGAGAAGTACTTCTCACAACTTTCCTTAACCCTAAGGAAGAGGAATACGCACACATGCATACCAGTAGACAGGGAAGGAGCAGAAAAGTTGGTGTATTAGTTATGTTAGGCTTTGATTACTAGAAAATCCAACAAAAGTTCAGCATAGGGTAGGTACTATAACTCTGTGATATTGTAAAGGAACCAGGGTCCTTCTTTCTTACTGATCTACCATTCCTTAGGGATGAGAGCTACACTTCAGGCATCGAATACTTTCCTGACCACCAGCAGAGTTCCTCTCATAGCTCATTGACTAGAACTGAGTCACATGGCCATCCACTGGCTGCAGAGATACCTGGGAAGGTAAGGTTTTGGCTTTCCATCATCTGTAGTAGAGGAAGACAACTTGGTTAGAACAAGTGTTGTAGTTCAGTGCACTGTATCTGCCAGAGTAGCTATGCGATGTATGTTGTAGTGGCCAGTCTCAAACTTGAAATTTCACTGAAGGTTTGTAATTTTACGTAAAGCATTCATGTGAATATTTTAGTCCATAACAGCTATGCTTATTTTAATATGAATTGTTTCCACTAACTTACAGTGAGATCCCCTGGTCAACCTCTGCATGGTCCCCCTCAGGGGTATTAATATTTACCACACTTTGAGGACTATAGGCCTAGAGATTAAAGTTCACATCCCATTTTATTACCAAAAGTAACAATGATCTAGCCTTAGCCCTCCTTTCTAAGCTTATCTGACGGCATTTATGTCCTTTACTGTACTCTTTCAAACCAGAATACATTTTTTTTTTGTGATACTGGAATGTACCTTCATGTTCCTTCATATATATTTGAACCTGCTATTTTAGAAGCTAGTTCAACAACATTCTTCTGGGAATCTATTAATTCTTTCACCTGTAACTCCAGCAATTTGTGCACCACTCTATTATGGTACATGTACTATAACGTAATGCTTTGCATCTCCATTCCCCTGATTACACTTTGAACTTCTTCAGAGCAGTGGGTATTTCTCAATTCTGTTTTGCATCCTCAGAGTCTTGCATGGCACTTGAAACACATTAAACAGGTCAGAATTATTCTTCTGCTGCTTTTTTTAAAAAAAAAAAAAACAAACTTTATTGGCTGGGTGTGGTGGCTCATACCTGTAATCCTGGCATTTTGGAAGGCTGAGGCAGGAGGATTGCTTGAGCCCAGGAGTTTGAGACCAGCCTGGGCAACATAAAAAGACCTTGTCACTACTATATATATATATGCCATTTGCAGTGGTACACACCTATAGTCCCAGCTACATGGAAGGCTGAAGGATCACTTGAGCCTAGGAGTTGGAGGCTGCAGTGAGCTATGATGACACCACTGCACTCTAGCCCAGCAACAGTGTGAAAAGTCTCAAACAAGACAAAACAGAACAACCCCCCCCCAAAAAAAACTCAGCTTTATTGAGATAAAATTCATATTCCATATAATTTATGCATTTAAATTGTATAATTCAGTAGTCTTCAGTATATACTCAGAGTGGTACAACCATCTTCACAATAAACTTTCATCACTCCAAAAGAAACCTTGTGGCCGGTGAATACGCTGCCGCATCAGCAGCAGCAGCAGCAGCAGTGGGCGCAGGGTCGGTCTGGGGTTCTAGCAGCCGGCACCAGCCCTCCGGGCCCATCCCCCACCTACCTCGGGGGAGATGCGCAGGCAAAGCAACCAGGACCGCAAGGTGGTGTTCAGGGCGGGCAGCGTGGGCAAGAGCTTATTGGTGCTGCGCTTCGTGAAGGGTACGTCCCGTGACACCTACATCCCCACCGTTGAGGACACCTACCGGTAGATGATCAGCTGAAACAAGAGTGTGTGCACACTGCCGATCGCAGACACACCGGCAGCCAACAGTTCCCAGCCATGCAGCTGCTGGCCATCTCCAAGGGCCACGCCTTCATCCACGCCTTCATCCAAGGGCCTGCCCAGCATCCTGGCTGGGCAGCCTGCGGCAGAGCTAGGACTCTTTTCCCCCACTCCCTGCCCTCCCATTCTATCTGTACCACAAAACCAAGAGCTGGAGACAGCTACCCACCCCCCTTAATGTGCATGCGAAAATGGGGAGCCAGCAAGAGGGGGCTGCTTGTCCCCACCAGGTCAGGAGGAGGTGGGCTTTCTTCCATCTTTACCTGAGGACCCCCATCTTCTTCTCTTTCCCTTGGGTGCCCCTAGCCAGACCTGCACCCCCATCAGCAAGCAGTCGCTGGAGGAACTGGGGCCCATCTATCAGCTCTCCTGCAGATCAAGGGCAGCGTGGAAGACATCCCCGTGATGCTGGTAGCCAACAAGTGTGACGAGACGCAACGGGAGGTCCCAGGCTGTGGCCCAGCAGTGGAAATGCGCCTTCATGGAGACCTCAGGCCAAGATGAAGTATAACGTCAAAGAGCTCTTCTAGGAGCTGCTCACACTGGAGACATGCCACATCATGAGCCTCAACATCGATGGCAAACGCTACAGCAAGCAGAGGAGGACAGAGCGCATCAAGGGCAAATGCACCCTCATGTGAGACCAGAATGCCACTTGCCATCTTCAGTCCCTGATGCCTCCTCACACCCTTCTCCATCTCATCCTCCTCTTTCTTCCTCCTCTAGCATCCTGGCTGGGCAGCCTGCAGCAGAGCTAGGACTCTTTTCCCCCACTCCCTGCCCTCCCATTCTATCTGTACCACAAAACCAAGAGCTGGAGACAGATACCCACCCCCCTTAGTGTGCATGCGAAAATGGGGAGCCAGCAAGAGGGGGCTGCTTGTCCCCACCAGGTCAGGAGGAGGTGGGCTTTCTTCCATCTTTGCCTGAGGACCCCCATCTTCTTCTCTTTCCCTTGGGTGCCCCTAGCCAGACCTGCACCCCCATCTTCCATATTTGATCACTGTGACCTTCTGGGGGAGGGGTGAGTTGAGATACACATGGACCTCAGATTTTCTTTTCTCTTCCCATTTGGTTTAACATACATCCTACCCTGTTCATCATGACCTCTGACCTGTGCCTCCTCCTTGGATCCCCAAACAACCCTCTTGCCCCTGTCCCTACACTGGGGTTGGGGATGGGGCCCACGCGATTGGCCTCAGGCCCCCAGGTAATGATCACAGGCCCTGCAGCAGCGCCCCTGTCAGCCAGCTGAGATGGGGTGGAGACCAAGGGAGGTCCAGAATCCCCCGAGAGCCACAGTACAACTTCAGCAACTGTCCAGCAAGGATGGCCCCTCTGGAGAGGCACAGGTGCATCTGGCACAGTGAGCACAGAGGGGTTTCCTGGACACCCCCCCACCTGAGAATCTGCCCCTTCCATTGAGACAGAGACATTGACAATCCCCAGGATGGGGGTCTGGAGTGCTGGGAGGGGATGCCTGGGGCTTTGGTGAGACACAAACTATATCCCCTCTGGGATAGGCTCTGGGACTAGTACCAGCAGTGTCTGGGGGGGGTCATCGAGGCAGAATTCTGTTCAGCTGCTTCCTCCCACCAGCTGTGCCCAAGAAGGTGGTGCCCTGAGATGGGGGAACACCTGTGCTGTGAGATTCTGGGTAACTCCACACTCATGCAACCCCATGGGGGGTGCTGTGTCAATAGACATGGAGGTGACTGTGGAACTCTGCATGCGTGTGGCTTGGGGTGCATGGATGAATGGCTTGTATCTAAGGCGTGTTTGCCTTTGTGAACATGTGCCATCAGGATGGTAGACTTTTCTTCAACAGTCTGTGCTTGTAGTAATGGTGCAGGGTGTATGTAGATGGGTTAGCTTCAGGTCCACCCATGTGGTTGTCAATAGGACTAGATTTCTGTGACATGTCCATGTAAATCTTTGTACCCATATGAGTGTCACTGTGTTTTCAGGAGTGGGTGGGTATTTTATCTGAGAACATTTATCTGTGAACCTGACACTATCTTTGACTCTTAGCAAGGTGACTCTTGGCCCTAACTCTGTATCTGCCAGCCATTGCCATCATAACAAATTGCCACAAATGCAGCAACTTCAAACAGCACACATTTATTATCATTATCACACAATTTCTGTGGTCAGGTTAACTGGGTTCTTTCCTTGGGATCTTAGGAGGCTGCAATCAAAACACTGGCCAGATGGGGGTCTTATCAGAACACCCAAAGGGGGAAGGAAATTCTTCCAGGGCTCATGGGGTTGTTGCAGCATTCAGGTCCTTGTGGTGTCAGACTGTCCAGTCTTTCCTTTCAACCATGGCTGTTGGCTGGAAGCTGCCACATGTACCTCTCCATAGGATGACTTGGAATAGAGCATCAAAGGAGAGACAGTAACCCAGTATCCCAGCAAGATGGATATTGCGTTCTTACTGGGTATAGGGGAGTGGTGTGGTGTGCCTGTGTGTGTGCTTGTGAGAGAGGTTGAACTCGTGTGGCTCTGTGGTCACATGGCCAGGTGGAACTTTGTAGGTAAGAGGGAATTTTTCGTGTCTGACATGATATCAGCATGTTTTCTTCCTCTGTATTCATGTGACTGTTCACTCAACAAATGTTTACTGGGCACATTCTGAGAGAGAGAGAGAGAGAGAGAGAGAGAGTGAGTTTATGTGTGTTGTTACCCAGCATGTGGACAGGGCCCCCTGGAAGAGCCGGCACATTGTGTATGATCATACCTCAGACCCCTGAATCTGCCCTGGGAGTGGCTTCTGGGCTTTGAAAGTGCTGAGAGGGTGAGGCTGGGCAGGGGGCCTGCAGCCCTTTCTCAGGGACACACCCTGATAGCACAGTCTCTCTGGGGCCCCACCAACCTCCATACCTCTCCCACTCCAGGCCCTGCCCCGAACCTTGGGGAGAGAGAAGGGTTAGCTCTGGATACTGGTCCACCCTGCCTGGGCATCCCCAGTGCTGGGGACCATGCCAGGCCCTGCTTACTGTGACCCTGGCCCTCTTTTCTGCCGCATGTGGGTGCCCCCATCCCCATTGGGGGGTCTGTGTCCCATTCCCTATAGACATAGTCTTCCTGCAATAAAGTGGATCCTGCAATCTCCTCCACATACACAAAAAGAAACCTTGTATCCAAGAGCAGTCATTCCTCCTTTAACTTTCAACTTCTCTAGCCCTAGGAAACCACTAATCTGCTTTCTGTCTCTATGGATTTGCCTATTCTAGACATTTCACAAAAATGGAATCATACATTATATGGACTTTTGTGACTGGTTACTTTTACCTAGCATAATGTTTTCATAGTTCATCCATGTTATAGTGGGTATCAGTACTTCATTCCTTTTCATGGATGAACAATATTCCATTTGAGAATACCACATTTTATTTATGTATTCATCAGTTGATGGACATGTGGGTTGTTTTCATTTTTTGATTATGATAATGATATGCATATGGTTTCTGTATGGATGTATATGCTTTTTCTTTTTTTGGTGAGACTAGGATCTCTTAGGAGGTACCTTAATTCAGGTGCTGGGGCTTGGTCTTGGTGCTTTTGTTGTATAAAGCTTGGACATTCTGCCAATTCCTCTTGAGCAACACCACCAGGAAGTTGACAGCCAGGTGGATGTTGTACACAAACACATCTTCACATGGCCAACAGCCATGGCTAGAAATAGCAAGTTTTTCACATGGAGCTTGACTGTGTACTTCACCTCATCAACTCTGGCCACCATCTTTTCATTATGTGTCAGCGGGGAAGTTGCCAGCCTTATTTAGGCCTGGTCCCAAGGTTTGCGGGATCTCCTTGATCAGAGATGCTGAGGCTAAAAAGCATCATACTTCTTTTTTTTTTTTTTTTTGAGACAGAGTCTCACTATGTCACCCTCAGTAGAGTGCAACTCACAGCAACCTCAAACTTTTGGGATTAAGCAATTCTCTTGCCTCAGTCTCCCAAGTAGCTGGGACTACAGGCACCCGCCACAAGACCTGTTTTTGCTATATTTTTGTTGCAGTTGTCATTGTTTTAGCTGGCCCTGGGTGGGGTTTAAACCTGCCAGCCTCCTTGTATGGTCAGTGCCCTACCTACTGAGCTACGGGTGCTGCCAAAAACACCATACTTCTTGGCCAGCTTATTATTGTCATCCTTGTCAAAAATCAATTGACCATAAATATAAGGGTTTATTTATGGATTCTCAATTCTTTTTTTATTTCTTTTTTTTTTTGAGACAGAGTCTCACTTGTCATTCCTTGGTAGAGTGCCATGGCATCATAGCTTATAGCAACCTCAAACTCTTGGTCTCAAGTGATTCTCATGCCTCAGCCTCACAAGTAGCTGGGATTACAGATGCCTGCCAACGCTCAGCTATTTTTAGAGACAAGGTCTTGCTCTGGCTCAGGCTGGTCTCGAACCTCTGAGCTCAGGCAATTCACCCGCCTTGGCCTCTCAACTGCTGGGATTATAGCCAAGAGTCATAGCACTCAGCCTAGATTCTCAATTTTGGTCCATTGATCTATTCTTCCCCCAGCATCACCATGTTTAGATTACTATAGTTTTGTAAAACTATAGTAAGTACAAAACTATTTTGAAATCAGGAAGTATGGGTCCTCTACCTTTGTTCTTTTCCAAAATTGCTTGTCTCCTATTGGTCCTTGCATTTCTATACAGTTTTAGTATCCGCGTATCAATTTCTGCAAAATAAACCAGTTGGGATTTTGATAGGAATTATGCTAATGTATGATCTATGTTTCTTTCCCCTTATTTTTGACACTCTTCATTCCTTTTCTTTTCTTTTTTTTTTTAGAGACAGAGTCTTCCTTTGTCGCCCTCGGTAGAATACCGTGGCTGGCATCACAACTCACAGCAAACTCCAGCTCTTGGGCTTAGGCAGTTCTCTTGCCTCAGCCTCCCTAGCAGCTGGGACTACAGGCATCGCCACAATGCCTGGCTATTTTTTGTTGGAGTTTGGCAGGGGCTGGGTTCGAACCTGGCACCCTCTGTACATGGAGCTGGCGCCCTACCCCTTTGAGGCATAGGTGCCACCCCTTCATTTCCTTTTCTATAGATGGTATCTTTCAATGAAAATTTTCATTCTTTTTTGTATTAAAATGTTTTGTTTTCACATTTCTCTTAGGAAAAATGTTAGAATTATATAATGAAAGTGTTCATCTAATTATCTGATCCTGAATATAGGGGTACCACGTATGGACCCAAGTCATATATTTTTTTTCTTTGGATATTTGGAGGTTGAGATCCATTTAGAAACATTTTGGTGTTCACTAGGAGATACTGTGTTATAGGATGTCACAATAAAAAGATGAGATTACTCTGAGGACAAACAGTTCATCTCCTAACTCTTTTTGGGGGGCCCATTTCAAGATTCAATGAATATTGCTTTTTTAAAACCAACTTTTTATTAAAAAGATTTCAAAACCATAGAAAATTTTGCAATAGTCTAATAAGCAGCCATAAATCCTTCCCTCAGATATCCATCAAATGTTAATATTCTGCCATGCTTTCTCTTAAGATACACACACATAATCACTTGATATATGTGTGTATGTGTGATATGCATTTTTTAAGACTGTTTGAGAGTTAGTTGCAGACAGCAGAGCTTCAATAGTTGACCCCTACAGCAATCATCTCCTTATGTTAATCTAATTTTCATAGACTAGACATGCATCACATGTATGTATCAGCATAGGAGGCCTAGCCCCTTACGTTGACCACCTTTCTATGTTGGCCAGTTTGCTATAGTCCCTTGGGTGGACAACTTAAACAGGTTTTACTATATTCTGTTCATTTCGTATCTTTATTCTAAGAACAAAGACATTCTCCTGTATCACTATAGTAAGATTATCACAAATAAGAAATTTCACATTGATATAATATTATCTAATATATAGTACATAGCCACAATTTCTCAATCATCCCAATAATGTCCTTTTGTAGTTTAAACTGATCTGTGATCTGGCCAAGGAACATGCATTACTTTTAGTTGTCATGCTCTTAATTCTCCTTTACTCTAGAACAGTCCCTCAGTCTCTTCTTTCATGACACTGACATTTAAGGAATCCCAGCCAATTGTTTTGCCAAGTGTTTCTCAATTTGGTTTCGATAGTTTTCTCGTGTTTGAATTCAGGTTAATATTCTTGGCAGGAATGTTACATGTGATGTGTCTTTTTCAGTGCATCATATCAAAAGTCACCTGGGTGTCATGGAGGGCACCTGTAATCCCAGCTACTTGGGAGGCTGAGACAAGAGGATAGATCACTCAAGCCCAAGAGTTTGAGGTTGCCGTGAGCTATGATGACACCAAAGCACTCTACTTAGGGTGACAGAATAAGACTCTGTCTCAAAAACAAACAAACAACAACCAAAAAACCAAAAAAAAAAAAAGCAAACACAAAAGTCACGGGGGAGTGTACCCCATTTCTGCTATTAATCTTTAGTGAAGGCAGTGTCTGCCAGATTTCTCCACTGTAATTCCCTTTGTAAATAATTGCTGAGAAGATAATTTTGAAATTGAATATCCTGTTCTCCAAACAAACTTTAAGCCACTGATTTTAGCATCCAGTGATTTCATACCTCAATCAATTATTGCCATATAGTTATAAAATGGTGATTTTTCTATCATTCCTACTACATTTTTGGTTGGTATTCTCTTGTAAAGAATAGTTTTCCCTGGGTAGTGCCTGTGGCTCAAAGGAGTAGGGCGCTGGCCCCATATGCTGGAGTTGGCAGGTTCAAACCCAGCCCCGGCCAAAAAAAAAAAAAAATAGTTTTTCCTTTCCCCCACATCACATTAAAATTTTTAAATTGTGATATAATCCATATACAGTGAAATGTATGTATCTGTTAAAGTGTTCACACATGACCCAGACTCCTATGAAGATAAATTCCAAAGTTCCCTTATTTCCCTTCCTAGTCAACCCTTCTCAGACAGAAGCAACCACCAATCTAATTTCTAGCACTGCATATTAACATTGCCTATTCTAGAACTTCTTATAAATGGGGATGTACTTCATATAAGAGAGGCTTCTTCACTTAATATGTTTCTCTACTGCATGCTGTTGCACACACACTTTTTAAAAGTTTAAGCTTTTTTGGGTAACTGTATGGACTCATGGATTTTTAAATGTAATCATTTGCTTCTGTCATTCATTTTGAAGTTCAAATTTTGAGACTCTTTAAAAGCTTATGTGTATGTATGTCCTTTTCACTAGTCTCCATCAGTTTTTGTTATTTCCTTAATTTCTGGTACAAAAGTATGATCCAAATTCACCTATACTTTCTCTGCCTGTTGGATCAGAAGTTTCTTCAAGGTAAAATTTCAGTGTGGAATAGTACTTAGAAACCAAGATCTGGATGCAAGGTGTCTTGCTACTGGGAATTTCTCACTTTTAGGCTATTTCAGAGGATGGAGCTATCTATATATTGAAATACATATACCCCTGGCTGGGTGCCCATAGCACAGTGGTTAGGGCCCCAGCCACATACACCAAAGCAGGCAGGTTTGAACCTGGCCCAGGCCTACTAAATAACAATGACAACTACAACAAAAAACCAGCCAGGTGTTGTGGCAGGCACCTGTAGTCCCAGCTACTTGGGAGGCAGAGGCAAGAGAATCACTTCAGCCCAAGAGAGTGAGGTTGCTGTGAGCTGTGACACCATGGCACTCTACCGAAGGCAACATAATGAGACTTTACCTCAAAAAAAAATAAAAAAAGAAATACACATACATCTCTACCTCTAAACACCAATGGGTTTCTTTTTTTCCTTTCCCAACTCTATATTTCTATCTCCTTTCTTCCAGTGATAACCCTGCTCCCAACCCCAGAAACATCAATGACTAATGCTAAATCCTACAATATGCATGTGCCAAATACTTCTGGAGTAATAATAATGATAATATCCTTACTAACAACAAACTTGCTAATTAATACTCAAGATTTTTTTTTTCAGTTCTTTTTGTCCTTATCCAATGAGAACACTGTTAAAAAATTTCATGGATTCTTTTTCATCTGTGTGACTATGCTATCAATATTTTATATAATTAGGTTCATTTGTATCTGTTTGAATACCATTTTGTATTCAAGAATAGAAAAAAACCTGCCCTTTAAAATTTAATCTTATTTTTGAATGTGTAAATTAAAATGGGGCAAAAATCAAAACTAAAAAAACCCAGAGAACTTTCAGCCCCTCCCCAATCTTTATGACCTTGTTCCCATTTCCCATAGGTAACCAATTTCTGCTTTGTCCCTTCTATATTTCATTTTGCAAAGATAATCAAATACATATACAGTATGTTCTTTTTCCTTTCTTACAAAAAAGCAACATTTGATATATACTGTTTTATATTTTCCCTCTTCACTTAACATATCCTGAAAGAAGCACTGCAAATCAGTTCCTAGAGCTGACTGAACAAGCTGAGTTTCCTTGTTCTTTTTCAAATGCACAGAACTTTACTATGTCAATGTACATAGTGTTTTGGGCTAATTTTTCTTGTGTGAGCATTTATAGGTACCCACTTCTTTAACAAATAACCTTGTACAAATCTATTTTATTGTAAGAAGTGTTGTCTTCAGAGTAAATTTCTAGAATGGATTTGCTGGGCAAAAGGGTAAAATTGGATGTTACATTTTGCTAGATGTTGCCAAATTCTTTTCTATAGGGTTTGCACCATTTTGCATTGCCAGCGATAATGTGTAACAATGCCTGTTTCTTAAGAGTTTTACCAACAGAGTTTGTTATCAAGATTTTGGATTTTACCCATTTTTTTCAATGGATTTTTGATCTTGTTTTAAACTGATTTTTAAGAGCAATGGTTATTTCTTGAATCAAATTTTTATTACTACATGTTGGGTCCTTCAAAAGCATATGCAGTAGAACCTCTGTAAGTTGGCCACCCACTGAACTATAAAAACTGGTCAACATATGGGGATGACCAACATAAGGAATGAGGCCTACTATACTCATACATGCTATGAAAATAGCATGGTTGGTACCTGTGGCTCAAGTGGCTTGGTACCTGTGGCTCAAGTGGCTGGGGTGCCAGCCACATATACCTCAGCTGGCAGATTCGAATCCAGCCCGGGCCCACCAAACAACAATGAGGCTGCAACCAGAAAAAAAAAATAGCCAGGCATTGTGGCGGGCACCTGTGGTCCCAGCTACTTGGGAGGTAGAGGCAGGAGAATCGCTTGAGCCCAGGAGTTGGAAGTTGCTGTGAGCTGTGATGCTATAGCACTCTACCCAGGGCGACAGCTTGAGGCTCTGTCTCAAAAAAAAAAAAGAAAAGAAAAGAAAATTAGGTCAACTTAAGGAGGTGGTCAGTGTAGGAAGGTGGTTAACTATGCAGGTTCTACTGTATTAATACTTTACATTTCTCTGCTATATTTTCTCTGCTACATTTTCAGTACTAAGAGGTTTTCTCCTTTACCATGTTGTATATTACTGTTGGATTAATCAACCCATTCCTACTCCATCACTTGCCCCTTACTTCAGCTCTGTCTAAGAATTCTAGGGTGCCTACAATGTGGCTTTCTAAATACCTTTCTACACAAACTGGGGAGAACTTTTTCTTTTGTAATCCCAGAAGACAAAGCTAATCACCATCTAGGGCTTCAGAAATTCTGTAGTTGGGGGCAGGCGATGCAATCCTTTATAGAAACGTAGACTCAATATAAAAACACTCAGTAAATCGAGCAAGTATATGGGAGCTAATTTTAAGGAAGTCCTAAAATGTTGAGGAGCCCAGTTATTTTGTAAACTATAGACAATAATAGGAAATCAGGATTTCTAGAAGATACTTAGCTTCTTGCTGAGCTATATTTTTAAAAAATATGGAATAATGTTTCACGTATTTGCGTGCCATCCTTGTGCAGGGGCCATGCTAATCCTCTCTGTATCATTCCAATTTTAGTATATGTACTGTGGAAGCAAGCACCTTGCTGAGCTGCTGAAGGCATACTGTCATAGGTTGCTCCTACCCCCAAGCACACAATACTATTCTCATGTGATACCATTTAAGAATATTACCATGAAGAGTATACAATTTAATTTAAAAAAGAAGTTAGAAGTTTTCTTTCACACAAAAATTTGAGGGCTTCTCAAAGGAATCCTGGGATCAAATTTTTTTATTTGTATAAACTTGAGGAGTACAAGTGCACTTCTGTTACATGGATATATCATATCATGTAGTAGTGAAGTCTGGACTTTTAGTTTAACCATCAACAGAATACAGTACATTATACCCATTAAGTAATTTCTCATACGTCTCCTCTCTGCCTGTCCCCTGCTGAGTCTCCAGTGACTATTATTCCACACTCTATGTCCATACATACACATTATGTAGCTCCTTCTTGGAAATGACAGCATGTGATATTTGGCTTTCTGAGTTGTTTCACTTAAGATAATGGCCTCCAGTTCCATTAATGTTGCTGGAAAAGACACAATTTCAATCTTTTTATTGCTGAATATTATTCTACTGTATATGTGTGTGTGCACATACATGTACACATACTTTCTTTATCCAGTCATTGTTGATGGACACTTAGGTTGATTTCATGTCTTTGCTATGGTTATCTGTGCTACCATAACATAAAGAAACTCCATCATGTTTAAAATGATACAACCACATATGCTAAGTGTGGGTATCTTGTTGATATTTCTTTTCCTCTGGGTATATCCCCCGTAGTGGGATTGCTGGATCTAATGGTAGTTCTCTTTTTATTATCATTATTATTTTTTATGACAGAGTCTCACTTTGTCACCCTCTGTAGAGTATTGTAGCATTACAGCTCACAGCAACCTCAAACTCTTGGGCTTGAGCGATTCTCTTGCCTCAGCCTGGGACTGAGTAGGTTGGACTACTCAAGTAGCTAGGACTACAGATGCCCACCACAATGCATAGCTAGTTTTAGAGGTGGGGGAGGTCTCACACTGGCTCAGGCTGGTCTTGAACTGTGAGCTCAGGCAAATGCACCCGCCTTGGCCTCCCAAGTCCTGGTATTACAGGTGTGAGCCACAGTGCCCAGCAGTTCTCTTTTTAGTTCTTTTTTTTCTTTTTTTTTAGAGACCTAGTATCACTTTATTGCCCTTGGTGGAGTGCCATGGTGCCATGGCTCACAGCAATCTCCAACTCCTGGGTTTAGGCAATTCTCTTGCCTCAGCCTCCCAAGTAGCTGGGATCACAGGTGCCCACCACATGCCTGGCTATTTTTTGTTGCAGTTTGGCTGGGGTTGGGTTGGAACCCTCCACTCTTGGTATTTGGGGTTGGCACCCTACTCCCTGAGCCACAGGCACTGCCCCTCTTTTTAGTTCTTTGTGAAATCTTCACACTGTTTTCAATAGAGGCTATACTGATTTACATGCAATCAATTTTAAGTGAAGTTACCTAAATGATTTCTGTTAATGGAAGTGACTATCCCAGTGACAAAGAAACCCCATCACGTTTAAAATAGGTTATATCCACATATGCTAAACTAGAAAAGTCAGTGAGACATATGGTCTTGTTTTAAAGATATTATTAAGCTCTTCCTATTAAAAGTAACCTTAAAGTAATAGCTATACTAGCAGGACTTTTGCTTACTTTCAATGGTCGTGTACATCTGAGTGCCCAGATTTTAGTTTTTGCTACTATTCTCCACTAAAATAAATTTAAACTCTTTGGGCAGAAGGTGGAAGAGGCAGCTAATCTCATGTCTTAGAGCAAGAAAAAATTCAGGATGGGCTTGGAACTCTCTCTTTAAAAATGAGAGTGGCTTTAGGAATAATAATAATGCTAAGAGTTAAAAGACACTAGCTTAATGGAGCTTCCATTGGCTCTATTAAGATGTCATGATTTGAGCATTCAAAAACAATCGTTAATCCTAGCATTCTGGGAGGCTGAGGCAGGTGGACTGCTTGAACTCACAAGTTCAAGACCAGCCTGAGCAAAGTGAAACACCCCCCCCAACTAAAAATAGAAAAAGTGATGGAAGAGGATCTCTTGAGCCCAAGAGTTTGAGGCTGCTGTGAGCTATGATGCCACAGCACTCTACCCAGGGTGATAGCTTGAGACTTCGTCTTAAAAAAAAAACGTTCACAGTTTGTTGCCTCTGGGGAGTTGCATTTAGCAGAAGATAATGTTTTTTTTTTAGTGTTACATGACTTTTTAAATTATGCACTTGTTTAACGTTCCTTAATATAACATTTTAACTTGAGTACAGGCATGGTGGCTCACACCTGTAATCCTAGTCCTCTGGGAGGCCAAGGTGGGTGGATCACTTGAGCTCATGAGTTCGAGACCAGCCTAGAGCAAGACCTCATCTTTAAAAATAGCCAGGCATTGTGGCAAGTGCCTGTAGTCCCAGCTACCTGGGAGGCTGAGGCAAGAGAATTGATTGAGCCTAAGAGTCTGAGGTTGCTGTGAGCTATGATGCCATAGTACTCTACTGGGGATGACAAAGTGAAACTCTGTCTCAAAAAAAGAAAAAAAAAGCTACACTGGATGTTTGAAGAACTTAAGAAGATCAGATACATCTAATTTATAAACATTTACTAGGGTTTATTTCAATTTAACTTACGTTATACTTTGTTTTACAATTAAAGCTTTAATTAGAGAATTTAAAAAAGTGGTTAATGGGAACTAGATGAGTACATAAGCAACCAAGCATTCATAAAGAGACTCAAGAGCAAAGTTAATATATTTAAGTGTGTTAAAATGCATCTGTAAAATAAAAGGATGATTATAATATGCTATGTATAATCCATTATTCATCATAAAAATATATTTTTTTTCTTGCTAAATTCTAAGCAAGCCAAGTTAAGTAATCCTGGGAAAAGTTGAGAGAATATCAAGAAATAGGAAGGATTTAAAGGTTACTTAGACAAAGGAGAAAGATGGTTCAACAGTTAATCAGCTCTAGTGATCACATACAATAATAACAAAGTAGAAGGAGTATTCAACAGCATTCCAAATGATAAAGTAGTCAAATGGAAAACTGACTACAAAAACTGCATTATTCAGGAAGAAGCTGAATGGCCTTATTAATTATACCAATAAGTATATAAAGACTTTAAGTAATACTAGCCAACAAGATCATTTTACTAAGATGACAGAAAACGGGCAGAAGGTTTTTAGAAAGGTTCAGATCTTGGCTTGGCACCTGTAGCTCAGTGAGTAAGGGCACTGGCCACATGCACCCAAGGCAGAGGATTCGAGCCTGGCCTGGGCCTGCTAAACAATGATAACTGCAACCAAAATAGCCGGTCCTTGTGGTGGGCGCCTGTAGTCCCAGCTACTTGGGAGGATGAGGCAAGAGAATCGCTTAAGCCCAAGAGTTGGAGGTTGCTGTGAGCTGTGGCACCATAGCACTCTACCGAAGGCGACACAATGAGACTATCTCAAAAAAAAGGAAAAAAAAGTTCAAATCTCAAAAATTTAAAGTCTATACAAAGGGTCTTAAAATGTCCCATGAAATAACTAGTGTTGTTTTGTTATAAAAGGGGACCGAAGAAAAGTCATTCGGTCTGTGCAAGTAGGTCTTATGGATGATCTAAGGATCAGCTTGTTGCTAATGCAACTTAGTTTGTCTAAGAAGGTATTACTATTTTGAGTATGGTAAGATTACTGAAACTTGAGGAAGACATAAAAAGTACATGGTATAACAACCTAAACCTAGAACATAAAAAATTAGGACCCTGGGACAGTGTTGAAATAAGGATAAGAAAAAAAAAATTAAATCCACGGGGTTAACATATTTATAATTGGTTTTGGTATAATTGTGGTAACATTCTGGGTGTGTCTTTTCTGTTTCTTAAAGTATTTAAAACATTTAATAGAATCTGACATTTTAGGTTGATTTTAATGAAATGTTCATTATTTTTAAATTCTTAAGTTTCATTTTATAGGCAAATTAACGAATTCATGATATATTTATATCTTAAGTCAGTGTTTAAATGAAACAAATAAAAAAAGACAACATGCGAATGAATCTACACAAATATAGTTATTTATGACACTAAGGAATGTATAAGAGGATTCTAATTTATAATTCCTGTTCATGAAGAATTGGTGAAAATCCTTGGCCAAATATGGTCTGCTTCAGTCTAGACACCTCTTTTCTGGGACTGGGTTCTGAAAATCCTATGTTGTTCTTGTTTTTTTTTACCTATGCTAAGATACACTGCCTTGTATTAGAGCCCCTAGAACTCTGTTATATTCAAGTTTTTTTCTGATTGCAAAATTAGTCTTTGATCAAAGCCTTTATCAACTGTAGTTAATCATTACTTTTTTTTTTTTGAGACAGTGTCTCATTCTGGGTAGAGTACAGTGGTATTATAGCTCCCTGCAACCTCAAACTTTTGGGCTCAAGTGATCCTCTTGCCTCAACCTTCCAAGTAGCTGGGACTGTAGGCACCCACCACAGCTAGATTTACTATTTTTAGTAGAGATGGGGTCTTGCTGTTGCTCAGGCTGGTCTCAAACTCCTAACCTAAAGCCATCTACCTGCCTCAGCCTCCCAAAGTGCTAGAATCACAGGCATGAGCCACTGTGCCTGGCTAATCATTACTTCTTTTAATACAGACCTCTGTATTAATCTCAGACCTCTGGTGTCTGAGACTTCACCTTAGCTCTTTCCCGTCCAGAATTCGGAGTTCTCTATAGCCTGTCTTCTGAAGATACTTTCAGAATTGATCTTCCCTGAAAATTGATTGCTATTGCACAGATATTTCAACAAAGCACTACTAGAAATCCTCCCTGACTACAGTAATTCAAGGTCTCATGTTTTACAACCACTGTTGTGTAGGACATAAACACACTTCAAAAGATTTAACTTCTGTGATGAAATGAGTTACTCTTTTGGCGTTTACTGTTTTAATTTTTATTTATTTATTTTAGAGACAGAGTCTCACTTTGTTGCCCTCGGTAGAACGCTGTGACATCACAGCTCACAGCAACCTCCAGCTCTTGGGCTTAGGCTATTCTCTTGCCTCAGCCTCCCAAGTAGCTGGGACTATAGGCACCTGCCACAACACCCAGCTATTTTTTTGTTGCAGTTTGGCGGGGCTGGGTTCGAACCTGCCATCCTAGGTATATGGGGCTGGCGTCCTACTCACTGAGATACAGGTGTGTTTTAATTTTTAAAAGCCTTTAAATCACTTCATTTTTGACTCAAGGCCTACAAAATCCAGGCTTTTCACTAGGAGAAAGAAATCAGGAAAATCTAGAGCTGGGAGATGTGTTAGGAGAAAGGTAAGAAAACAAAAGGCTGCACTCATGGTTTCTTCAGCCATGTCCGAGAAGATGGAGAAAAAACCCTGAAACCAAGAAACTGAAGCATCCCCATATTTGCAGCTACTCACAGTTTATGATAGCTTACATTTATAATCCTTTGTAACATTAAATGCGACTTCTGTCAAATAAGGCAGTAATCACAAAAATCAATTAAATCTCCCAAAATTATTTTTGTAGAAAGTTATTATGTGAATGTAGTTTGATAAATGAATTATTAACTCAATTATATTACTTTAGTTTTTTTACATAAGCCAGTAAAGCATATTGAGGTTCTTAGCCTCAATATGTCACCATAGCTCAACCTCTGGAATAGTTCTTTACTCTTCCATCTTTCACAGTGGGGTAGGGTGGCATGGGGCTTCTTAGCCTCTGGTCATTACACAAAAATGGGATACAAACCTACAAATATGATATAATACTTTTTTTTTTTTTGAGACGGAGCCTCAAGCTATCCCCCTGGGTAGAGTGCCATGGCATCACAGCTCATAGCAACCTCCAACTCCTGGGCTCAAGCGAGTCTCCTGTCTCCGCCTCCCAAGTAGCTGGGACCACAGGCGCCCACC
>CAUYQV010015870.1:0-54781 GCA_963574575.1 Galagoides demidoff | reverse complement strand
AAAAAAAAAAAAAGAATAAACCAGAGCATCCAGACTATCCAGACTGACAGGGGTCACGTCTATCCTGCACTGTTGTGAGGACTTAATGAAGTAATGTGAGAAGGGTTTTTCACAGTGTCTATCACAGAGCAGGTCCTCAAGAAGTGACACCTATGTATGTTATTATTGTATCTTGTGTCGCAAATGATCCAGTTAGGCTGGAGAGGAACTTAGGAACCGGGGTATGACATGCTTTTATTCTGCTTGCGGCAGGAGGGGAGCAAGGATGGAAAGTCCGCGGAGCGGAAAGTCCCACACGCTTTATATCCAGGGGAACAATGGTGGCAAAGAGCCGAGCAGCAGTTACATAATCATAACATCGCTGTGTCCAGTCACGGCTATCTAGGAAAAACACAGTGCCTTCCGGCAGAACCACGGGCGAGAGAGCCCACATAGCCTTGTCTGCACATGTGTTATTATCCATCTCTTACAAATTAGAATACTGAGGTCACAATCTACTCTGTAACATGCTTCCCTGGGACTCTGAAGCCAAAGATTGGCCCTTAAAGTTTTCCTTCTCTAGTCATTTGACCCGGGGAGGGGGGAACCTAATAAATATCCTTTTATTCACATGTTTTTGTTATTGTTCTAAGACCTCTGAGATAGGACAATAAATTTCCTTTCCTTTTTAAAAAATTTGTTTTCTGTTTGTTTGCTATTTAGTTCTTTTGCTAAAGTTTGTCACACAGCAAGGTGATCTTTATGCAAGATCTGGCAAACAAAGTTGGCTACAAGTTGGCTGCAGCCTGCCTTTCAGAATGTACCTTCTATTACTTACGTCCGCCAGTCTTCCACTCATGCTAGTCTGGTCTATAAACTCTGATCCAAGTACAGGACGCGCACTCTCTCCAGTCTTTGCGTAGGCCATTGTATCCAAAATCCTTGCTCTGTCCAGTTTCCAATTCTTTTTAAAAATTAAACTTAAATTCTATCCCCTCCCTGGAGCGAGTTCTAATCCATTTAATAGTATATATTGTCTAGTCCACTTGTTTGAAATATAATTTCACATGATTTTATAAGATAGTTTTGTCCTATGTGACATAAAGCCTGGAACTGCATTTCCCAAAATCTCTTGCCAGTAGGGTTCTGGTTAATTCCTTATAGTGAGACAAATTCCCACGAGTTTCGGAAGGTAGAGAAGAGATAGAACTACTTTGGGTATTATAACTGACAGGTGGAACTGACTGAGAGCAAAGAAATCAGAAGTTAATTTTCGAATTTTTGAATAAACTTACTGTCAATGTCCTTCAAACCATAACCAACCAATCACCCACCACCACACCCAAGAGAACGCCAGCCCAGACTAAGCAAGCCTTAGCTGTTCAAGACTTAAATCGATCTCTGCCTCACCAAACCTTCATGAAGAGGAAGAAAATTGCAAAGTTTCAGGAAGGCACTGTCTCTGCGCATTCTCAGGAGCGGGTTCTTGTCTTACCAGGGGGTCCTGTGTCTACCGATCACTCAGGGACCTGGGCTGACAGAGCAGCCCACCACAAATGTGACCAGTTACTGTGCCAGAGGAGAAAGAAAGAGCTCTGTAGGATCCCGCATTGGCAATTAAATGCTCTGGCCCAGAGGTAACTCCATCTTTTCTGCTCAGAACTCACTGGCCAGAATTAATGACATTACCCCACTCAGGGGGTGAAAGCAGTGGCCAGAGAGAAAATGGACATTGGCAATCCTCAGAGAAAGTATGACCCAGGTGTAGGGGAGGGGCCTCCACTGCGCTCTGCACACCTGTGTGGATGCAGCGTGTGAAGGAGATTGTTCAGTGCGGTTCCACTGTCCCCTCTGTGTATGGGGGACACATGTGTGACAGGGGGCTCAGGCAATTGTTCTTTTTACTTCATAGATTCTCGGAGCAAGAGAAGCCACCCCTAGAACAGATGGAGTACTACGTACATACCACCCAGAAATACTGGTGTGTTAGCTGGTCGGAATGAACAGCTGGTTCCTTGGCTTTTCGTCTTTTCATAGGGAGTGAGTGTTGTACGGTAAGAGGAAAATACACATGGTAAACAGAGAGTGGGCTGCGGCAACCACAGCGCCACGTATTTGCCAACTCCGATTTTATCTCCTCTCCCCGGCACACTGGAAAATGACCTTTCCCAGACTTCCATGAGCTCCACTGAGTGTGAGTGGAAGGGACAAGTGTGCCTCCTGGGCTGAGGCAGTTACCTGCCCGTGACTTGGCACACGCTTTCTCTCCTCTTTTTGGGGGACCACCTTAGAAGCTAAGTTTTCAGACGACCCAGGTGGAAGGCACAGCCGCCTGTGCCCTGACACTGCTCAGACTCTCGCTACCTACCCACTGCACTCCCAGCAAACTGGGAGAGGACTGAGAAGGAAAAACATTTCTCAACACAGCTGGTAAGGTTATGGGGATGTTTGTTTAACAGTTAGCATTAAAACCTGGACTAGACTTTCATCATAACTGCAGAACAGGCAGGGGGAGCTGCAACGAAGAGGTCAAGAAGATTTCTAGGGTTAGTGAAAAGTCAGGGCAACGAGGCTGAGCTGGCTGTTTAGCCAACAGGATGGGGAAACCAAAGATAGACTGGAGATGAGAAAGTCGGTCCAGGACGTGTGATGCTTTCACTTAGTTGCTTATGTGTATGTCTGGTCTCCTGCTTGATTTAGTTCCTCGAAGTAAAAGATGGTGGCTTTTCAACTTTGCATTCTCAGCACCTGGTATAGGATGGACGTGATGAAATGTCCAAACAGACCTTAAGCTTTAGGCTGTTTAACAAAGCAGTGCAGAGATGCAAGGGGGAAAAGATTCAGGCCCAGGGAGGGTTTGGGCCTAAACCCCAGCTCTGAGGATGCTGGATGTTCAGACCAGTGGGTTTGGGCTGGATATACACTAGACTTTCCCAGCTGTGCTAATCTAGAAACTGTCCCAGAGTTCCTGCTATTCCTTGGCATAGGGTTACAACTGCTTACTGTCTGGAAAGAGGCTAAGTATAAAGCAGAAGCTTAAAGGTCCAAACTATTAAGAAATTAGGCAGGTACACCAAGACATGCCATTATATTTTGTATTACTATTTCAAATTACTATTTAACCTTGTTATTTCATAGCATATATATATATATAAAATTAATATTTAACCCTGTATTAATTTGTTATTTCATAATATGCATATATATATGTGTATATGTATATTTTTTAATGGATACAACAGAATCCAGGAAAGTATTATCCAAATCATTGAACTTCTTTGTCAAGAAATCCCCAGGAATTCTTTAAATAGATTTGTGGTTACTGAAGAAGCCAAATAAATATAGTTATAATAAATAGAAAATTTGGTCATAGATATGATTCTAATGACAAATAAAGATAGTTCCTCCCTTTAATCTTCTGCTGCTAAAAATTGAAGATACCACTTTGCAAAGTGATTTCCTACAACTTATAGAAGAGGCAAAAGAAAAAACAGAATTTGATCAACCAGTACCTCTAGAGGAAACAGAAAAATACAGGATTTTTTACTTTTATTAAAATACGAAGTATTTTCTACCTAGTGAAATAAATACACATTCATATACACAAAGGAGGCCAAAAAAAAAAAAAAGATGGGAAATTATAGCAAGAAAAGGTCAAAAAGACAAATAAAGATGGAAACACAAATCTAAAATAATTGAATTCTATATATTATTAAGCATATAATACTTATCGAACTCTTTGTAAAGGAAAAATGCATTAAATTGACTGGATATTTGCAAGAGCAAAATTCTATTAGTGCACACACAGGCACACAGACATTCATCACCTTCATATGAAATAAGAAAAACAATCGATTCATTCATTACTCATTCTCAAGCATTTATGTAGGTCACTCTGTGCCTGGCACTGTGAAGGTATTACCAAAAACAAATAGAAAGGAAGGAAATGCCAGGATCCTGAAAGAGAGCTCACTCATGTCACAAAGGACATGGGACGTGCCCAGGGCGGCTTTTACTAAACAGAGAAAATAACGCACAGAACTGATCACTAATCCACTCATGGCTCATGACTCCTGCTACAGTATGGGAAGGATAGTGATGAGGAGTGATTTATATCTCACTGATCAAGGTCATTGCCAAGCTCTGATTTTTCCCACGTCTGCTCCCTGAGGGTTCATGTTAACACGTGGTGCAGGGGGTTAGTCACTGCTGTAGATACAGGCATGCTGGGAGCTTGTCAAAAAGCCATGCAGAAAAATAAACATTTCAACCTCAACATCAATGGGTTAAATTTCGGCATCACATCACATGCAAGCTATATTTAAAATACAGGGTGGCCATAAAGTTTGTGTGTCTATTCTAAACAACTATATTAAATTGTACCCGAACTTTATGGCCACTCTGTACATGTCTGTGGAGGAAAAGCTGACAGATATTGGGGAAAAAGCCCCACCAGATGGATAACAGAGAAGAGTGGAAACGATGAAAGTGATGAAATGAGAAACGAAGATACACCAGAGAATCCACAAAACTAAAAGTTGGTGCTTTGAAAAGACCAATAAAATAGACCAATTTCCGATAAGACTAACAAACAGCAAATAAGAAAATCTCAAAAGATAATATTAGTGGTTTTGGTTTTTTTTTTTGCAGTTTTTGGCTGGGCTGGGTTTGAACCTGCCACCTCTGGCACATCCCACTCCTTTGAGCCACAGGTGCCACCCTAGACTTTTTTTTTTTGAGACAGAGTCTCACTATGTCACCCTGGGTAGATTGCCTTGGCGTCACAGCTCACAGCAACCTCAAACTCTTGGGCTTAAGTGATTCTCTTGCTTCAGCCTCCCAGGACTGCAGGCACCTGCCACAATGCCCGGCTATTTTTCCATTACAGTTGTCATTATTATTTAGCGGGCCCAGGCTGGGTTTGAACCCACCAGCCCTGGTGCATGTGGCTGGTGCCGTAAACACCAGGTTACTGGCGCTGAGCCAAAATTAAATATTTTTAAAAGTTTATAACTACAGACAGAATATTTTCAAAATAGGAGTCAACATTGAAATATTTCATGCTGATAAATTTAATCAGTTATAATAGAGAACTTCCTAGAAAATATAACATCAAAATAGGAAACACGAATAAACTAATGTCCTTAATAGAAACTGATTCATTAGTTAAAAATCTACTTAATAAAATAATTAAAAAACTTAAAAACAAATATACCAATCAACTCCACCAGAGTTTTATAGGTATGTTCTGTTAAACATTAAAAGAATTCATAATCTTAATCTTATACTGTTTCAGATTAGAAAAGGGGAACTCTCCTGAACTCATTTTATTAGGCTATCATGCCTTTTATACCAAGAGGAGATAAAAACATATTTATATTTATAAACATAGATACAAACATAAACAACGTATTAGCTATCCAAAACTTGCACAATATTAAAAAATACGTATCAAGGCCAGATTTAAAACAGTTTCATTCTAGTATTGGTTTAAGGTTAGAAAAATCAATAAACTCTTCCTCATTATAAAGGTGAAAAGCCATACAACTATCTTAACAGATGCAGAAGAAAACATTTGCTAAAATTTAGCTCATCAATACAAAAATTCTCAGCAAACTGTAAGGGAACCTCTTTTTTTTTTTTTTTTTGAGACAGAGCCTCAAGCTGTCACCCTGGGTGCTGTGGCATCACAGCTCACAGCAACCTCCAACTCCTGGCTTAAGCAATTCTCTTGCCTCAGCCTCCCAAGTAGTTGGGACTACACACGCCCACCACAACGCCCGGCTGTTTTTTGGTTGCAGCTGTCATTTTTGTTTGGCAGGCCCGGGCTGGATTCCAACCCACCGTCTCTGGTGTATGTGGCTGGTGCCTTAGCTGCTTGAGGTACAGGCACGGAGTCAGGGGAACCTCTTTAAGCTTGTAAAGCAACCTACAAACACCTATTGCAAATGTCATCTACCCAGTAATAAGTGGCCTGGTGACAAAACCCAGAAAAACATACTGACACAACTTTCATATGAAATAAGAGAAGCAACTGAATTATTTCTTTGTTCATTTTCAAGTCTTTATTAAGGGTCCACTATGTACCCGGCATTGTGAAAGAATTGTGAAAAAAATGTGCCAGGACCATATTTAAAAGTCAGCTGTAGAAACTTTCCCTTAAAATCAGGAAGCAAGGGAAGGAGGTAGGCTGTCACCACATTTATTTAACCTTGTAAGTAAAGGTTACTTTACTTCAAGTACTACCGACATTGAAGACAAATAAAACAGAAACCCCCCACCAAAACCAGAAAAAAAGAAAACTAAAAAAAGAAACAAAATGATTAAAGGCTTGAAAAAGAATAAATAACACTTATTATTCTCAGCTGACATAACTGTGGACATTGGAAGCCAGAGAATTTGGCAAGATCCCTAGAAATAAGATCAATAATAAAAATCAATTTCAGCACTGAGTAACATCAGCGAGTATTTTGAAAACCTAAGTATTTCAAAATATAAGTATTTAATTTATAATACCTACAAAATGTGAGCTACTTAAGACATTTAAGAAGAAAATTACAAATTGTTTAAATCAAAAGACATTAGAAAGGACCTGAGCAAAAGGAGAGCTATACAGGGTCATAGATAGGATGCCAATTCTCATGCAATTAACCTATCACTTCAATGTAAATTCTATGTAAAATTTCTCATAAAACTTGACCATATTTAACTGCAAAGCAAAGGACCAAGAATGGCTAAGATAATTTTCAAGAAGATAACCACCACTCCCCTGGCTTTACATGCCTAGCCTAATAAAATAAAATAAAATAAAATAAATTTTACAAAGAAGGCAAACAAAGCTGAGAAAACTGTTCCTATCAGATGTCACGCATTAAGACATTGTGCTAATGACGCAAGATAAACAAACAGAAAAAGCCACAAATCATTTAGCTCAAAAGCAGACGTAAGAACATTTGAGGCATAACAGATGTGACATTTGAAAAATGGGGAGAAGATGAGTTATTGAGCGCATGGGTTTACTGATTTTCATATATAAAGTGAGAGTCCTGCTTTTTCCTTCCTACAGAATTAAATTGAAAACTTTCAGAAAATAAAAAGACTTTCTTAATGACCTCAAGGTAAGTGAAGATTTCTTAAACAAGATATATAAAAAGCACAAAAACTAAAGACTGATGAATTCTACTACATTGAAAAAAGGCTTTTTACCCATTAAAAAAAAGCACTACATTTAATATGAAAAGAAAAACAAAAAATTGAGAGACAGTTTTCGGAACACATACAACTGATAATCGCTAACAAGCTCTTATAAATCATTAAGAAAAGGCAAATAATCCGATAGTAAAGTTGTCAACAGCAGGAAGAAGCAGTACGCAGATTAATAATCAAGATAAAACCCAAGGTTAACAGACATACGAAAACGTAAGCGTGAAAAGATATCCACTTGTATTAACTAGGATAGACTACATTACGAAGTTAGAAATTAACCCTGACATCTCAGTGGCTTACCAACACAGAAGTTTATTCTTGGTCATGAGACAGATCCCGTGTGGGCTGTCAGGGGGCAACACAAAGTCCCTAAAAGATCCATGCTCCACTGTCTAGTTGCTATACAAAAAGAAACAGCTGGGGTGCCATGCAAAGCCTTTTGAATTCTCTGTTCCTGCCGCTGACCCTTGTCACTTCTGCTCACAGTATATTGCCCAGAAATCCTTGACTGGCCCCACCTAACTGCAAGGGGCTGGGAAAAAATGGATAGTCAGTCAGTGACTAATAAATGTTTCTGGCACAACTAGAAGTTATAGCAATTAAAATTAAGGCAAGGACAAGATGCATGTCGTGTCCAATAAATTAAGAAAATGAAACAAAACAAAACAAAAATCCCTGATGTTACCAAAGAGGATGTGAAAAATGGAAATAATCACAGGGGGCTGCGAGCAGGCCAAGTGGGGCAACATCCTAAGAGAGCGCTGGGAAGTCTGGGCAAGTTCACCACTCAAGTGAGTCATGGGAAAACTATTCACTTAAAAATGGCTTATAATAGCAAACTACTGCAAGATAATACATTTAAAAGAAATATATATTGGGGCAGCGCCTGTGGCTCAAAAGAGTAGGGTGCTGGCCCCATATACCAGAGGTGGTGGGTTCAAACCCGACCCCAGCCAAAAATTGCAAAAAAAGAAAAAATATGTTAATGGCTCTATTCTTACTGAAAGTGAATATTGACAGAACATATGGAAAGAAATTAGAAAAAGGAAGTTGTAGAGGAGGTGCACTGCATATTATTTTTATATAAAGTTTTAAAACTTGAAAAACTATAATATAGAGAGTATAGAAGCATATAGATATGCAGTTAGCCTAGCATAGGCATAGAAATGATAAATATTAATTTTAAAACATTGTTTAAAAAGGGAGGCGAGATTGTGCATTAGAGTAAATTACTCATAAAAACTACTCCTAGTCTTTAATTCTACTATAAGCAATAAACTCTAAAATAAAATACCCTTCTGCATCCAAAAGTTAGTCTTTCTTAACTTTACGGTTGTGCTTTTTATATCAATGATAAATTAGAAACAGTCCCAAATATTAAAAAGGGCTAAATATTATAGGAATACATGAAATAGTATGATTATTCGATGAGATAATACACCTTAAGTAGTTAGTACAGTGCCTAACAGTTATCAGCATTAGTTTTCATCATTGTTGTCTCTATTATTTCTATCACTACTACTACTATTCATTTAAAATTACAAAAAAAATTTATTGATACACAATATTTCTATACTATTACTTTAACTAAAGGAATAGTTAACTAAAGGAATAAGTATGCAAACTAATTTGATGTATAGAATCATGTGGTGGAAATAACGTTAACTGAAAAAAGTAGAATACTCACTAGAATATACACATTAATAAAAGTATCAAAATACACATATGTCCTTTAGTAATGATTTTTTTAAAATTTTAACTTGAAAACTGGCTCAGCGCCCATAGCACAGTGATTAGAGCACCGGCCACATATACCAAGGCAGGTGGGTTCAAACCCAGCCAGGGCTGGCTAAACAACAATGACAACTGCAATAAAAAAAAAAAGAAATAGCCAGGGTTTGTGGCTGGCACCTGTAGTCCCAGCTACTTGGGAGGCTGAGGCAAGAGAATTGCTTAAGCCTAAGAGTTTGAGGTTGCTGTAAGATGTGACGCCATGGCACTCTACCAGGGGTGACACAGTGAGACTCTGTCTCTATAAAAAAAAAAAAAAAGAAAAAGAAAAGAGAGAAAGAAAGAAAGAAAAATAAAAAATAAAAACTTGAAAACTTCCATGCTTAAGTTGCTTTTTCTATTTTGTATTTTGCAAATTAAATTACATTGTCACTAAATATTCTCAAAACCCTATATTATTTTAAGTGTTTGGTTTATTTTGCTAATAAGTGAAGGAATTTTAAAAACATTTGAGAAGATAACAACTGTGACATCTCATCTCATTATTGAAGAAAATCTCCGTACATGATTCATGGTCGCCGAAATCATCAACCTTTGAAATGAAAAATAATTTGACAGCTGCTTCTCAAATGTTTACTCCACAACCGCCTTATCTTTATCACACGTTTTATAGTTAAGATGACTCTGCTTAATAAGGAAACATCTTTAAAAGCATTAGGAGAATCCGCTGAACCACCGAAGCTATTATGTACTTATCATTTTCATACTTATCAGTATATTTTTTATCCACTGATAAAAGTCAGGAAGGAAATAGATCATTGTTTATTTTTTACCTTTATCCTGGCACTGAATGAATCTTATCTTCACCCTTGTACAATGACCTGACCTTGAGTTTTTTGCTGAGGTCAAGAACACAACTTTAGTGGGAAGTTTAGAGTATACGTCAGACGAAGAGAAAAAGAAAATCCTTTTCCTCCCTCAGGTCACTGAATTCTCTTAGGTTTATACAGTGAGGATTGAACACAGGTTGTGAGGCTTAGAGACACAGCACCTGTGTTTAGGAGAAAAAGCTGTCTCCTCTCCTAGTCATAACTCCACTAGGTTACATGGAGCTGTGTGTCTCCACATTCTGTACCTCATTAGCTAAAAATCTATGTGATGGTATCTTCTGTGTCATCTATTCCAAACATTGGAATATATACCAGCATATCTAGTCTACATAGTATTGGGCATGAAATAGTTACATAAGTATGTCCTTGAGCTAGCAAGGCTAGGGAAACATTACTCACTCATCCACAAGTGTCCTGATACTGTGTAACGGAGGTATCTTTTTTTTTTTTAGTTCAAGTTCCATCTTGGACTCAAATCAGTAAGTGGCTTTCCTACCTAAGGAAGAGAAATATAACCCTTCCCATTGCCCAAGAGCAGAGACAACAGCTGGCAGAGGGAACGCACACAGGGACAGATGGCTTATACTAGAGAGACCTCTCCAGAGCCAATGGACAGAGGCCATTTCTGGATGACCATTTTACATCTCCAGCCTATATAGGGATCAGAAATACCAGCTGACCAGGGCAAACGCAGCTGAAACTGGAGATGTCTGAGAAAGACAGTGATGGGGGCCAAATGGAAGACCATTAATACCAGGGATACGCAGCATTCTCACAGCTCACTAAGTCAGTCTAGAAAGAACACACCAACCACATTTTGAAGGTGTTCTCAGCTTTAGTTTTCAAAGATCAACAGGAGGAAAAAAGATTTTAAGATAAAATCTTGGTGACCGAAATAGTGCCTTATTAATCCCGTGTAGCTCCCATGCTCGGCTTTGTTTCTGGGATTTGAAATTACAAAGATCATAATCACCCCAAACCAAGCAGAGATTAATTTGCTTGTGTCATCTTAAACTTGCTCATTTAAGGTCACAAAGAAGCTAAAGTCACACACTGAAGTTTAATTTAACCCATCAAATAAATTTTCTATTCAATTAGCTGTGCTATAAAGCATACAGGAAGATAGATGGGAGGATAATAAGAGCATATTAATCACTGGTTCTGTATGTGACGAAAATATCCCACGTGGGAGTAATTTCACAAAAGTCACAGACTCCCTTCAAACAATTTTTATGACAGTTTCAAGACTATCTTTCATTTAGGAAGTGATTCATAGGGTCTTATCACTTCAAAGGAGTTATATCACTAGAAATTAAGTTAAAAAGCAAATATTATCGAAAAAATGTTCCTTAAGTCCTCTAACATTTTTTTCAGTGCACTTGTTTGATGACCATACTTTGAACATTGAATTTCATAAACTGCACAGTCAACAGAATTTCTATTACAGGTTGGAATGAGTTATTGTGCACACAAATATTTCAGTGTGTCCACAATAAAGGACACAAAAAATCATTTTAATCTCTAAAAGAATCCGAAGTAGATAGTTGCCATACTTTTCAAAAAGAAAAAAAAAACAAACAAACAAGGTAGAATATGTTTTATAAGGAAAGGTATTTTTATTTTTTAAAAAATAAACTGTACACTCTTTCCATAAATAAAACAGTGATAGCTAGATATGTTGCTTCACTTGCCTTTAAAAATAAAGCCACAATTATTTTTATAGTAACTTGCAAGTAATATCAAAGAAGAGAATCCTTTAGAAGTTTGCTATTGTGGAGTCAAGAAAGTCTGGAGAACATGTCTTAGAACTGGAAAAAAAGTAGCTCTAGGGGGCAGTGCCTGTGGCTCAGTGGATAGAGCACTGGCCCCATATACTGAGGGTGGTGGGTTCAAACCCGGCCCTGGCCAAACTGCAAAAACAACAACAAAAAAATTAGCTGGGCATTGTGGTGGGTGCCTGTAGTCCCAGCTACTCAGGAGACTGAGGTAAGAGAATCGCCTAAGCCCAGGAATTGGAGGTTGCTGTAAACTGTGTGATGCCACGACACTCTACTGAGGGTGATATAGTGAGACTCTGTCTCTACAAAAAAAAAAAAAAAAAAGTAGCTCTTGACATGCCACAGTGGCCATTTAGGAGTGTATTACTCATACACCCCTAAATGTATGAGGTCCTTTAAATAGTAGGACCTCTATTTAAAGTCTATTTAAAATCAAGAAAGTAAGGGGTTAATAATACAATCACTTTTTTAAGTGGACAAATGACAAAATGCTCATGACATGTTCTGGGTTGAAGCAGTTTTTCTTTTCACTGGCAAAAACAATGTGCATTTTGCAGTTTTCTTTATAAAGGAAACACAAATTTACATATTACACCCTTTATTCTGCCATAGCTAGGAGAGTTCTCACATTTTATGTTAAAAATCAACTTAAAGACTTCATATTCACCATGTGTTACTTTTATAATTATGAAATATGGATAAAGTCATTTCTATCTTGATTAGAAAAATTATAGCTGGAAATGTTACTTTTACTCACAGGAGGGAAAGTGCATCTCATGCTTTTGTATGATGCTTACAAGTACCTCGGGAAGGTCGACTACACTCCACTATTCCCTGTGTCGATGTGGGGGCTGGAAAAACTCCGAATAAGCAGTAGAAAACCATCTACTAAATTATTAACTATTAAACCATCTAAATTGTTAAATATTAAATAATAACAATATCCTGAGAATTTGGGATGAATATAACTTTGAATTAAATGCTCTATATAAAAAGGGCTTTTATACCACCAGGTTTGTACCCCTACCACCAACCCCCCGCCCCCCAAAAAACCCTTAAACCAAATCCCCATAGGATGAAGGAAGCAGAAGCGATAGAGCCTGGAAACGCCACAGTGAGGGTTTCACACAGTAGCCAGAAGAGTAGGTAGAGTTTACCTTGGATTTTGGAGATGGTTTTGGCTTCTCTCTTTCTAAGCCTTTTGTAAAAATGATGGGTAGAGAGTTCTTACAACGTGCCTCCTATAAAAGAAGTATAAAAGAAACATTAGAGATTAAAGGTCATTTAGCCTTACTGGAAATTACAAGGCAGTGAAAAGCAATTTTGAAGGAGGACAAGAGATTCTGGGGTGAGCTGATCTCATGAGAAGCCAGTAAGGCTGCAGTGAAGAGTCCACACTTTCCCCTCTTACAAGTCACAGACAGCAGTAAAGTGAGATATAAAAGAGGGGGAGGCGTGGGCCATCTAGAACACGCCCGTCCAGAGATGGGCAGTGACGATCTGACCTGCACTGTCACGTCACTTTGTCACTACTGTCCGCTCACTTCTCTAATTCTCCAAGAGAGCCATCAACAAACATCAAGTTGCGAGCTTTCCTCACAATATTTTACAGATGGAGCCTGACTCTACATATTTTATCTTAAATCCCTTCAGATAATTTAGCTAACCACTTTTGAATAGTTTTCATAATAATACCTTAACTGAGGAAAATGACGTGTCTCTTTCTGAAATTATTAAACTTCTAAGTCCTTGATTCACACAAAAACAATATTTTCAAAAATAATGGCAGAAATTACAAGGAGGCAGCTTAGGTGGAGTTGTAGAGATTTACTGTTTATTCCTACATGATAAACAGAAACAATAAAAATCTTATCTGTTTCATTTGTTCAATACGGACAGCCTTACTTCTGATTAGCCATTAAGGTAAGTTTTCCATAGATGATTCTATCTCTAAATTAAGATTGGAAAGTGATGCATAAAAGGAAGATTACCATAACAAAGGTAAGGAGAAAAAAAGTCAGATTTCTTTTTTTGCTCCATGCACCCCTTTTTTCCCCTCCAATGCCTACCATTCAGTAATCTCTATCACAGATTTCTTTTAGTTTCCTTTATAGCTAATTAATTATAATCTTTAAAAAATTAAGTCTATATACTTTACAATATTACTAACTTTGCTGGAATTATATTCGTTTACTTCCTGTATTATTAGGATAAAATGTCCCTAAAGAAAATAAGAATATTACTTACTACTAATAAATGTTAAATCTTATAATTTCTCAAGCATTGTGCTAAAAATTCTGACTGACAATGCCATTTTTTACCCACCAAAGCCCTAGAATCTAGGAACTACTGTCATGATCCCCCTTTTAAGGATAACGCAACGAAGGCTTACAGAAATTAAGTAACTTGCCCAGTGTCGCACAGGACTCAAAGATGGTTCTGTATAACGTTATGTCATTATCTTTATATACTACTTCTCATCTCCAATCCACTTGACAGCTTAAACCACTAAGTCATGGAGTTATAGCATTTTAGAGCCAAAAGAGTTTTTTAAAGGTCAACTCGTTAATGCTTTTAACTTTGCAAATGATGAACTTGGATCCTGAGGTGATATACTCAAGATCACATAAAATGTGGAGAAGATGAGACTCACGCCTGGCCCACCCAGCACCTGTTCTTGGGTTTGTGCTGGGGACAAACATTCCCGACTCGTAGGGAATTGGGAGCCTCTTCTAAGCTGGGGTGTAGCTGCAGGTACTGCCAACACTCTCAGCTGCCTGTGACCTCACGTACAGCCACGGGGAACATTTCTCAGATCCCCAAATAAGTAAGCATTCCAGTCTTACCCTTTCCCACCAGTTACAACACCTGCTAGTCGTAAGCCACTTACTGGAAACAGTGAAGGAGCTCATTCCCGCTTCTGACTCACTGTGAGAGGGATAAACTATATCCAGGATGACATTTAGAAGAGCCAAGTGATTAGCTGTATAATCCATTGCGTAATATGACTACACTTGGATAATATTAAATATAATTATAATATATTTAACGCTTATTCCCCTTTCAAAAACTACTGGTATGTAAATGCTAGACTGTGATGAGAACAGACAAGACTGAGTGTTATGGGAAAGCAACAGGCATGGCCAACCTTTGCTTATGAGTGAGAGTTTACAAATGTTTATGATTCTTTCTTCCTTACACACAACATAGAAGTGACGGTATTTTTTTATGACTTCTCCTTTCCTTCTCTGTCCCTGTGAATCAAGGAGCCCAAGGCTGACAGCTTTTCCCGGTAAGACTCTGAAAGCACTTTTTCTAAACTTTTATTTGAAAATATTATCTATATGAATTACATGTATTATTTTTTTTTGGCTTTATGCCTTTAAATTCAGACAACAGAGACAAAAGTAAAGTTTAGCAGTCAGAGAACTGAACTGGGAGTCAAGAGACCCGGCTCAAAGAAGACAAAGCCACCACCTGTTGAGAGGTGCAGCCCCAAGGCCCCACCAGAATAGTGTGAAACAGCGGCCCCTCTCGGGCAGCGAGCCACCGGGCTGCAGAGCCAGAGGACACAGCTGACATCTTCTTGCAAGGCCAATGTTACTTAAGATTTCTGGAGAAAAGTTAAATAATACAACTAGTCGCTTAAGCGAGTATCTGGTAAGAACAATGCATTCTTTTACAACATACAATATGAAGTTAAGCGTAAAATATTAAGATAAAATGTGTTGCAAACTGTACTTTAACAAAGCCACTTAAAGATACCTGTTTAAAAGAATTGGAAATTTACGACCACATGAAAACTTGTAGACGCTCAGAGTAGAATTATTCATAGTAGACTGAAAGGGGAAACAGTTCACATAGTCATCAACTGATGAACGGATGAGGGGTGCCCACACAGAGGAGTCTTACTCAGCTGTAAGAAGTAATGAAGTTCTGGGAGCTGCGACAACATAGATGACACCTGAAGACATTGTGCTAAGAGGATGAAGTTAGGCACAAAAGGACAAACGCTGTGTGAATCCACTTGCATGCAAATACTTAGGGACTGAAAGTAGATCAGTGGTTGTCAGGAGCTGGGGGAACATGGAATGACTGCTAATGGGCCTGGTCTGCGTGAGTTGTCTTTTGGGGGTGATAAACATGCTCTGGAGTTAGGTAATAGTGATGGCTACACAACTCTGCGAACATACTAAAAGGCCAAATTTTAGTGTACGTGAGTTATATCTAATTGTTTTTACAAAGCCATTTAATGCAGGGGATGGGGGTAGGGGGTGAGGGTGTCCAATCACAGGTAGTGTGCTGATTTTGTGAGGCCTTGTTTGGTTTATCTGTGGTATAGATATCAGGAAAAGTGTGCACGAACCTTTCCTTACTAATCAGCTTTTGTTAGTGTTTGGGCTTTTAACGTGTGGCCCAAGACAGCTCTTATTCTTCCAATGTATGGCAAAGAAAAAAAAGGTTGGACACCCTTGATTTAAAGCAAATCCCTATACTCTCAGGGTAAACGGAAGAGACCTTGGGTTTGTGTTCAAATCCTTCCCTTAGAAGAACTTCTTCAAAAAAGTTTATAGAGGGATGTTTTGCATTTCCCCGTGTTAAACTGTATGTGTGCATAAAAATTGATTTAACAGTGATTAATTGGATCCTAGTCCTAATTGAGAAGGATGGCATTCAGATGCTGGACACCAGAGAATGAAGTGACAAACACATTGGACGTGAATATATCGTATCAAGTATATTTATAAGTGGCCATTAAGTGGTCCACTTAAATGAGGCTACTGACTGAACCAACTGCTCACTCAAATGACTTTTGTGCAACATCTATTATTTGTGCTTAAACCAGCTGTGTCATGGTGTCACAAAAACACCATTTAAAATAGAACAGGGGAAAAAAATTACCTTGTTTAGCATTACCTTGTTTAGATTTTCTTTGACTTTACTATTCAAGTCCTAATGACAAAAGATAAAAAAGGACTCCCAGTCCCATCGGCTTAGCACACCACCCCCACAGCTCTTCCCAAGCTCACTCCTTCCCTTCATTCAGGTCTTGGCTCAATTTCATGAGTGTGGATTCCCTTCCCTGGGTACCCTATCTAATCACCACCACTCTTCCCTCCCACTTGTTGTCCTCTATCTGCCTACCCATTTTTGTTTCTCCACAGCTCTTACAAATATTTGACTTAAGACTGGGCGTGATGGCTCACACCTGGAATCCTAGCACTCGGGAAAGCTGAGGCAAGTGGATTTCCTAAACTCAAGAGTTCAAGATTAGCCTGAGTCAGAGTGAGACCGCATCTCTAAAAATAGCTGGGAGTTGTGACAGGTGCCTGTAGTCTACAGCTACTTGGGAGGCTGAGGCAAGAGAATCGTTTAAGCCCAAGAGTTTGAGGTTGCTGTGAGCTGTGACACCACGGCATGCTACCAAGGGCAACGAAGTGAGATTCTGACTCTAAATAAATGATAAATAAAATAAAAAAAGGAAATATGTGGCTTAAAATTACACTTAACTGTGAGAAGACATGGTCAGTCAGGACATAGAATAGAGTTTGACACACAGTACAAGCTCAGTTGTTAAGTAACTCATAAACTAAATGAAGGAATAAAATCCCTTTTTTAACCTTTTATAGACCCCTGTGCATTACTCCTGTTTTTAATTCTCTTTTTTTCTCTACTCCTTCCCTCCCTGATTTAATTCCCTTCTTAACCAATTTACACTTCATGATCTTTCATTTCCTTGCTATCGTCCTAATTTCCTCCTTCCAGTCTCCAATCATATTACTAAAATTGTAAAAGTACACCCTTGGATGACCCAACTATATGCCTTCTCTACGCTAGGAATGAAGCAACTGGAAGTGGTTGTTCTTTTTGTCGTTATCATGAAAAATGTTATGAAAATAGGTAGACTGATTTCACATTAAATTTATGACCACAACCCTTGAATAGGTGTAATTAAAAAGATAAAGTATGCTGGCTTCCCCTGAAGACTTGTGCAGGAAAATGGCCCCGGGTCTCAGACCCTCCACTGCAAGGCATACCTAAAGTGGCGAGGGAGGCTTGGAACGTCCAGTAGAGTAGTTAAGAAAATAGTCTGAGAAATGTCTAGATGGAGACCAGCAGCTTAGAGACAGAACATAAATAAAGCTAGAAAGTAATTGGTAATTGCCCCCACAAATACCCTACCACTCTGGTAACCACTCTGATCTGTAGGCTATGACTGTCCTTCATTAAATGCTATCCAAAGTATTCCTCCACCTGTAGTTTAGTCCATCAACCTGATAACTTTCTTTCTTGAACAAAGAACTGCCTGTTTAATTGAAACACGAAACTGTTACCTTTTCACTTTTTCCTTTGTAAGTGCATACCCTCAAGTCCCTAATAAAAAGCCTTAAATTCTGGGCTGGAGATGGCTCCTCACAAGGGGCTGATACAGTGTCATCTCCTATAGGTCAAAACCCTGAGTGTGTGTGTGTGTCAATTTTGTGGCACTTTCTCTCCCTTTGTCTGCCAGACCCTGGGTGGTAGGGCAAGATCCCTATGCAGGGGGACTCCCAGTCCGCACCCATGCTATGGCTCACTTTTCAGATTGCAACAAATAAGCACAGCAATTCTGCTACATTTCTTAACTTGACTTTCTAATTGTCAAGTTGATGTTCCATGTCTACTTCTCAATCATTTTCTTTCCAATCTTGCTTCACACTTTTTTTTTTTGAAAATAGAAGCATCAGAGCAGACAGAAGCTACTCACTGCCTCATGATTAAATCTACAAACCAAGCTGCAATCATTCCATCTTCTCTGCCTTCCTTCCTGTTGCAATGAAAAATAAGACTCTGATTCTGTCAAAGAGCAATTCCCTACATGTGTACCCTGGATTTCATCTCCTCTCCCCTTCCCAAGGACTTTGCTCCTCCAGTGATCTCCTCATTCCTTCTCCACCAGATCATTCCATTAATCGTGTGCATGCTCATTACATCCCATTGTTGTTGTTTCTCTGCTTTTAAAACAATTCCTTAATCCCAAGTCTCCCACTAACTATGCACTTTGCGGCTTCCCTTTATAGCAATCCCTTTCAAAACGGCCATCTCTCACTTTCTCTATATCTTCAATGTTCCCCATCTAGTTTTTTGTCTCGGTATTCCATCAAAATTTCCAATATAGTCACAGGTCAGTCTTTATTTTACTTGTGTTCTTAGCGACATTTGTACCAGGCGACTCTGTTCCTGAATTGCTCTCTTCCATCAGCTTCCACATCATGGATGAGGGGTATGTGGTGGTGATACGGCAAAACATTATTTCTGGGTAAGTCTGTGAGGGTGTTTCTAGAAGAGGCTTGAATTCTAATCAGTGTACTGGGTGAGGAAAAGCCACCCTCACCAAATACAGGTGGTCACCATCCAACTGGTTGAAGACCCACAACAAAAAAAGCAGAGGAAAGGTGAATTTGCTCTGTCTCTCTTAAAGCTATGACATCTGTCTTCTTCTGCCCTTGGACATCAGAAACCCAGGTTCTCTGGCCTTTGGACTCTGGCCTTGTACCAGCAGCCCCCCAGGTTCTCAGGCCTTTAGCCATGGACTGAGAGTTACACACTGGCTCCCCTGGTTTTCTAGCTCTCAAGTGGCATATTTTGGGATTCTTCAGCCTCTGTGATTGTGTAAGCCAATCCCCATAATAAATGCGCTCTTATCTATACTCTTAGGGGTTCTATTTCTTTGGAGAACCCTGGCCGATACAGGGGGAAAACATTTTCCTACCTCAAAGACCAACTCCATATAGTGCCCTTGGCTGCTGCTTGCTCTTATTAGTTATTGGTTTTGCTTTCTGAATTCTCTACTAAACATACATCTATAAAGGCAAATAATTGGTCCCCTTTTGTCACTTCTGTGATCACAGTGCCACAGAGAAGTGTCTGGTATAGTAGGAGCTCAATACATGTGTGCTGAATCATTGAATGAAGGAGTTGGAGGGACAGAAGGCCTGATGCAGAGATGTCTCTTCTGAAATTATAGCATGATATCATTCACCCTCTTGGCTTTTAAATACAACCAATATCCTAATGGCTCCAAAATCTGTGTCTCTGTCTTTGACCTTTACCTGAGCTCACATAACTTACATCTAACTGCCTACTTGGCAACTCCACTTGGATTTTCTAATAAGCACCTACACTTAGTGTGTCCAAATCTGAGCTTATGAACTATTAGCAAAAAAAATCTGTCAGTCCTCGAGTCTTCCTCAGATCAGCAAATGGCACCTCATTGGTTCAAGACATTGCTACCTTGATCCTTCCCTTTCCTGTAATTCCTCCATCCAACCCACCATCAAGTCGTTAGCACTATCTCCAAAATAAACTGAAATCCACTTCTTTCTACATATATATACACTGTCACCCCAGTCATAACCACCACTCCTCACCAAAATCACTTCAAACATCTTGTCTTCTATAAGCTTTGATGTGTAAATGAGACAAGGTCACTTGTCTACTCCAAACCTTCCAATGTCATGTCATTACTCCTGTAATAAAATCCAATTCTTTACTGAGACTTGCACAATCCAATATGGTCCAGCTCTTGCCTACTTCTGTAATCTCATGTCCTGCCATTCGCCCCCTCCCTCATTAGGCCTCAGTTACAATGGCTTTTGTTTTCTCTTCTTCAAACACTCCAGGTCACTTCCTGACGTTTGGCATTTTCCCGACTTATTCCTTCTCCTGAGAATGCTTTTCCACCATTTCTTTAATATGAAGAGAATTGAAATGGGGGAGGGGGAAGGTGCCACCCTTCTAACAACCAACTCTTATGGGAACTAATACAGTGAGGACTCACTCTCCCCCAAGGAGGGCATTAATCTATTCATGAGGGATCTACCTCCTTGACCCAAATACCTCTGCTTAGGCCCCACCTCCAACACAGGGGACCAAATTTCAACATGAGATTTGGGAGGGACAATCAAAACATATACAAACCATAGCAGCCTCCAATTCAAATTACTCCCTTCCTGGAAACTTTTACTTAATGTTGCCTACCAGATCAAATTCAAATTCTTATTCCTGTTATCAAAGTCCTTCAACATACCCTTCTTGTCTTATCTACTCCACATGTACACTGGAACACGGATCACTCGTGGCTCTGCTGCTTATGTGTTCATCCCATTCTCCATCCTTGATCTGAGATGCGTAAAGGACGCTTCAACCCTTTCTCTTTTTAGCACCAAATTAGACAATTGTTTCTCATGTCCAGCATTCATTTTCTCTTCTTTGGAGGATGATTTAGTGTTAGGAAATTGTTTTTCTCCTGGTTGATACATGTTTCAATCAAAATGTATCTATGTCCCACAGTGGGACATGTCTTCCAAGAACTTCAAAGTATCAATCAGGCACTCATTCCCTATCCTTTTTTTTTTTTTTTAATCAGATGTGAAGATTCAAAAACTGAGAACAGCTGAAGCTGATTTATCCCAGGGGCAGTTCCTTGGAGAGATTGTCCTGCTCTCACACTACCTGCTGCTCAGAGCTCTGCAGCTGCCCTGGTAAATGTCCTTTGGAAAGTTTGGTTTGTAGATTTCCTTTCGTTTTTCATTTTTTCTTTTTCTTTTCTTTTCTTTCTTTCTTTTTTTTTTAATTGTGAAACAGAGTCTCTCACTCTGCTACCTAGGTAGAGTGCTGAACTGTGATGTCATAGCTCACACCAACCTCAAACTTTTGGGCTCAAGCAATCATCTTACCTCAGCCTCCCAAGTAGCTGGGCATAGAGGATGTGCCACTACACCCAGCCAGTTTTTCTATTTTTAGTAGAGACAGGGTCTCACGGTTGCTCAGGCTGGTCTCAAACTTCTGAGCTTAGGCAATCCACCTTCCTCGGCCTCCTGGAGTGCTAGGATTATAGGCGTGAGCCACTGTACCTGGCCTATTTTTTCGTTTCTTACTTCAGTCTACTTTCAGTCAGAGTTGGATTTTGTTGTTTTCAACTAAATCACTTTGAGTTACACATTTATTAATAGTGTTTCATAGTACAGGTACTCAATAGAAAATTGTGAACTTGAATTTTACACTAATGATAATAATCAAAATAATAAATATTTACATATGAGGTCATAAAATAAAGTTCACAAACTCATTGTAGACAAAGTTCTGCATGCCTCATTGCTGAATATCACCATGGTCACCTTCAAAGATCTCCCTTTGGGAAGCTATGCACTGATGCTAACACCAAGTCCAGCCTTCAAAGCAATTTTTCTGGGATGAGTTCGTGAATTTAATTGTGAGGCCTTGTAGGATGAAAGCTCTGATGGCCATTCCAGAAAAAGAGTTCCAAAATTGCTTTGAAGGGCGGACTGGGCACTGGTGTCAGTGCACAGTACTTCAAAGGCGACCGTAGTGCTATTCAGCAGTGAATGAGCTATGTAGCAGTGAATGAGCTATGTAGCACTGTAGAACTAGGATCAGTTCTCGAACTTAATTGTCAGACCAAACAGTATTTATTATGTGGCTTTCTTCTAAGTGATTACACACTTACTCATTTGATCCTCAAAATAACCCTATGATAAAAGTACCTTTATTATCCACACTTCATATATAAGGAAAATGAGGTACAGAGAGAATAAGTAGCTTGTGTACCAAGACCACACATCCAATAAGTGTCAGTCCTGGGATGTGAAGCCAGGTGCTCTGTCTCCAGAGCCTGCTCTGCTCTTGCCTGCACACAACACTGCCTCTCCAGAAGAATCCTTCCTGTTCAGTGAGATCAGGAAATGTTGCAGGAAATCATAAATAATCCATACAAAACCTTAAATTCTTTTACTCTAAAACTCTTACATTTATTCCCTTGTTTTTGGATAGAAGAGCATTATTTGCTTAGGAATAGCCAATAGCTTGGAATTTCACACCTTCTTTCTTCTGGAAACTACAGTCATAATCTTTCAACTATATGGAATGAAATGACAAAGCTTTAATCATTACTGAATCTTTCCAAAGTATTCAACTGAGCTTTTGTAGTAGAGATAATGGTTTGTGTATATCATATTTTTTTTTTTTTTAAATTCCTCACACTGTCCCTCTGGGCATCAGGAAGACTCCAGCCTCCCTTCCGGTTGGGTTGGGAACCATATGACAAGTTGCTTCCAGGTCTAGCCATAAAACTACTACAAATTATTCTCATGCTATGCTTTCTTTGCTGAGGGGAGCTTGGAGGGTGGCTGATCTAAGTCAGAGGAGGGCTGCCAAGCCCACTGGGCTGCAAAATGAGTGATAACTAAACTTGGACTGTTTAAGTCATCAAGCTTTCAGAATCCGTTACAGGAGCTTGAATTAACTACTCTGACATTAGTTTCCTATAACTACCTGTATTGTTACATTTCTATTGCATTTGTTTAACTAAATCATATAAGCACCATGATGAACAATAACTGACATAAATAGGTTTGGAAATAAACACAATTGACTCTTGGTTAGCATACAGTAAAACTGGTCATGAGCAGGTGTACAAGAGAGTAGCTTCTTAATCACAAGTATTCAGAATACTCATAGACAACAGCTGGTATGTCTTAAAAGGGAATGCAGGAAATTGCTGCATCTCCAAATTAGGTAGGTAGAAGTCTGTTATGTAAACTTTTATTATAGGGACTAGAAATGTAAATAATTATTAATGTTCAGAATAAATATTATGACTTTCCTGAAGTAAATATGAATTAACTTTCACTTAGACAAACATGGTGCATTTTAATGGACATTTTGAGTAAATATAAAGAACTAGAATAAGTGTTTTGGAAAACACAATGACGTGTGAATTGTTCTACAACTTTTAAAGAATGGCAAATATATAAGTAAATAAGAGATAGTGTTCTTACCCTCACCTAAGGTAGGATGTTCTAACAGAAGAAAATCAGTGCCGTAAGACAACAAGGGAAATAGGAACTAATTGCACCCAGAGGACAGAGAGGGCTTCACAGAGGACCCAGAATTTCAGACATCTTAGTTGGACCTGCACTGACCCAACCAGAAGCGACCTGGACCCAAGAATTGAGAGCAAGTAGTTTATGTAGGTTGTTCAGCAGATAAATGGGGGTGATAACAGAGGGAAGAAAGCCAGCAAGGAAGTCTTTTGTGGTTTTTTTTTTTTTTTTTTTGAGACAGGGTCTCCCTGTGTCCTCCTGGGAATAGTGTCATCATGAGTTTGCAGCAACCTCAGTGTCTTGGGCTCAAGCAGTCCTCTTACCTCAGCCTCCCAAGTAGCTGGGACTACATCCCTGCCATGACGCCCAGCTAGTTTTTCTAGAAGAGTAGAGACAGGGTCTCACTCTTCTTCAGCCTGGTCTTGAACACCTAAACTCAGGCAAATCCAACAGCCTCCGCCTCCCAGAGTGCTAGGATTACAGGTGTGAGCAACCACGCAGCCAGGAATGTCTTTATCTGACGCTTAACCTTAGTGGAAAGCTTTGGAAACAGCATAAAACACACACCTCAATCAAGGAGCAAAGCAGCTGTGAATTGACACCCTCACCCTCCCCAGTCAGGGTTAAGGCCTGCTCTTGCAAGGATTCAATGCTAGGCACTTCTGGCCCACAGAAGTATAACTTCCATCCCTAGAAATCAACTAAAGAAAAATATCAGAAATTCAGTTTAATAGCAAATATAGTCTTTGAAAATCTACAAGTATTTGCTTGCCATTTTCTGAGTGTCTTCTGTTTGCCAAATATGCCTGGTATGATGATTTAAAGTAGGCAATTTCTAAGATGTCAGTTAGGAAGTATTGCCATCTCACCGTAAACAGTTTAAAGATTACAGAGCATAATGGTGTTTTCATAACCAAAAGCAATTTGGTCTGTAATCTGTAAAATAGTCTCTATACTAGGAAAGAAGGAATTTAACCCTTGGCAGATATATCTAATCTATTCCGTGCAGATGTGACTCTCTATAAAATAAAATGGGGAGAAGAAATTAATAGCAATCTGAATTGTAAATATATGACTAAGATATAAAAATTGGGGCCATCAAAGCATTCCAGGCGAGGCAATAACTTTCAATACTACGTTTATTACTTAATGCTTTATATCTCTTGTTAATCCAATCAGTTTCACTACTGCAAAGTGCTCATTTGAGTCATTCAAGCAAGCAACTTTCTGTCATGGTATTTTATCTTTGCTTTTCCTAAACATCATTTAATACTTTTTAGCCTTCAGTCTCAAAACCTATCTAAATATTATAACGACTACCCAAAGAAGGATATAATCTGAAGAAAACTGCAAATGAATTCTAATTTAGTGCTATCTTTGAGTTCATAGGTGCTCAAAAATATCACACATAGATTTTGGTGGGTACAAATTAGTTATTTTTCACTATGTAAATTTACCCAGGCAAAAGGAGGAAACAGTACAACCAAATTAAAAACAAGTAAACAGCAACAATAAAAAATCCAAAACATCTTTTCTTCCCTGTTATGACTCCTCTGCTGCCCAGAAATCTGAAGTATTCTTGAGAGATTATAACAGAGGTTAAGAGTATCAAAAACATACTTGAACTAGAGTCAGAAGAACAGGGTTCAAGTACTTCCCTGATACTAAGGTGCTACAATACCTACTCATTGAATGAATCAATGTATAAAAGCTCATGACACTAATGGTCCAATTTAAAATTCCAAGATTTTGGTTATTTCTCTATTTGTCTTTTAAATCAGTACCTCTTTTTTTTTTTTGAAGCAGAGTCTCATTTTGACCCCTTGGTAGAGTGCCATGGAGTCATCACAGCTTACAGCCACCTCAAACTCTTGGACTCAAACAATCCTTTTGCTCAGCCTCCTGAGTGGCTGGGACTACAGGCCCCTGTCACAACACCTAGCTAGTTTTTCTGTTTTTAGTAGAGATGGGGTCTCACTCTTGCTCAGGCTGGTCTCAAACTCCTGGACTTGGGCAATCTACCTGCCTCAGCCACCCAGAGTATTAGGATTGTGAGCCACCATGCCCAGCCAATACTTTTTTGATTTCAATGCCCAGCTCTGTCATTTCCTGCTACATGAGCTTGAACAGTCTACCTCCTAGAGTTCCTCACTTGTAAAGTATTATTAAGATTACTTTGGCTCAGTGCCTGTGGCTCAGTTGGCTAAGGCGCCAGCCATGTACACCTAAGGTGGCGGGTTCGAATCCCCAGCCCGGGCCTGCCAAACAACAATGATGGCTGCAACCAAAAAATGGCCAGGCGTTGTGGCGGGCACCTGTGGTCCCAGCTACTTGGGAGGTGGAGGCGGGAGACTCGCATGAGCCCAGGAGTTGGAGGTTGCTATGAGCTGTGATGCCATGGCACTCTGCCCAGGGGGATAGCTTGAGGCTCCATCTCAAAAAAAAAAAATATATTGATCTTGCATTCAGTAAAGTCCAAGATCACTTCCAAAAGTATCGTAGGCATCTGTCTTAGTTTCCTGGGCTGTTACAATAAATTGCCACAAACTTGGTGGCTTAAAACAAAACTTATTCTCTCATAGTCCGAGAGACCAAAAGCCCCAGAACAGGGTATTGACAGATCCTCTGCTCCCTCTGAGGGCTCCAGAGGAGATTCCTTCTTTGTGTCTTCCAGCATCTGGTGGCCCCAGGAGTCCTTGGCTTGCTGCAGCATCACTCTACTCTCTGCCTCTGTTTTCACTTGGCCTTTCTTTATGCACCTCTGCTTCTCAAATCTCCCTCTCCTCTCTGTTATGAGGATGCTCATCATTGGGATTAGCCTGCCCCAAAATCCAAGATGAAATCGATTTTAGATCCACAACTTGCTTACATCTGCCAAGACTCTACTTCCAAATGAGGTCATATTTGTGGGGACTGGGGGTTAGGATTTGAGCATATCTTTTTGGAAGACTCAGTAACATCTGAGCAAATGCATATATTAGTTCTATCTGTCCCACATGGTGGCCACTGTTTCATGCCTTGCTTGTGTTTACTTAGCAATGTATCTGGAACATTGTTCTGTATCTACCCTTCAAAGGCAGCAGAGTATTGCCCTGTGGGGCTCATCTCTGTTGATAGACATCTGCAAGACAAGAGAGATTTAGGGCCCATCTAGTCATATGGAGGCAGGTGATCCTCCGTGGGCAGGTTGTTTCAGTCCTAGCCTCAGGCTCTTCCTCTGGAAAATAGGTGATTAGGACATGGTCACAGCCTGCCTTCAGCTGCCAGGTGTCAACCCCCAGTCCTTCCCCCCTGTGCTTTAAATGAAGGTCTGGAGAGAAGAGGGCAGCCCTGAACTCACTGCTCCCTGCCTGGGGCGCAGACTGATGGGGGTTTGCCTGTGTGGGAGGAAGCAGAGCAGCCTGATACCTTTGACAACAGCCAGAAAAGAAGGCTGAGGAAGCTTCTTGAATGCAGTACAGACGGCTGAACACTCAGTACTATCCACATGTTAGAAACAGGGGCTTGGGGTGCTGGGTGGGGTGGGATTGCCAGACATCCTTTGTCGGCAACACTGTGTCCCCTGAGGTGCAAAGCAGGACCATCCTCAGCCTTCAGTAAGCCCAGCCGGCTTTTCAACTTTTTACCTTTCCTTTTACAATCCTTTTGGCGGCTTCCATGCCTTATTAAGGTTTTTGAAATAAAAACCAGATGCCTGATGTCTCAGTCCTGTGAGTGCTTTTCTAAAACTCCTCCAGAGCAGCTGGAGACTCAGGTAGTCTGTGGCTGCTGCAGCAGCGTCACTCCTGGTGGCTCGGAGGTGCTCAAAAGCCTGCTGCAAAAATCAAGTGTCATAATAATACTCTCTAGCATGGGTGAATTACAGCAATTTCCCTCTACTTGACGCAGGTAGAAAATCCTTGGTGGCATGCAAGGATCTGAGTTGCGGGGATCCATTGCATCTTGCACTGACTGCCTTGCCCCTGGCCTTGGCTTAAACGGCCTCCAGGGACTGGTGACTGTCTTTATCCTTTAGGTCACCATGGCTAAGCCTACGCAGATGCCTATCACCTCACTGTAAGCCAATTTATCCTCTCCCACGGGCACAGCTAGCGAATTCAGAGCTCTGTTAAGGGATTGATGATTACAGGATGCGTGTCCCAAATGTCACCCCCCAGCTTGTCTCTCTCACCTGGAAATGGTTCTTTTCATTTGTAAGAGCAAAATTTACAGACCCCAAAACCATCTGCTGAGGCTTAGGGGTTCACATGGCAAGGTGAGGGTAGAGGGTCTGGGGTCCGGAGATGTGCCTTCTGGCGCTGGCTCTGGCATGTTTGCTCTTGATCCTGGGCTCCACCATCACTCTGACTCCCTGACCCTCAGTTTACCCATTTATTTATTCAGCTAAGTGCTGATTCTCCAGAGAGGAACTGGGCGGAGTCTGAGTTCTCACAGGGCTGGCAACCTAAGCTAGGAGACATATATGCACACAGGTGGTTAAAGGCATTCTAGGTGCTATGACAGAAGCATGTAGGGGGACCATGAGCACACAAGGGAGGAAAAGCTCAGTCCTCCTTGTGCTGCAGAGACACACAAAATAGGACGACACTGATGGATGCAAGGAGGGTGGGCACTGAGCCAGGGGATAGCAGGGGACGGAACATAGGATCAGAGACACAGAAGTGTGAAAAGCCTGGCAGACCCCAGACACTGCAGGTGGCTCAGGAGGCTGGCACATGGGGCACCTGGGAGGCACTATGGGGAGGCAAGGCAGGACCGAGGCAGAGGGCCTGGACAGACGCTTTCCACCAGGGGTCATTTTGTCACATCTGACGATACTGTGATTGTCACCACAGGGAGGTAGGAATGCTGCCTGCATCTGATGGGTGGAGGCCAAGTATGCTGGTAAATATTCTAAACGCACAGGGAGGCCCCCACACCAAAGGGTGATCCAGCCCCAAGTATCAGCAGCACGTGTTGGGAACCTCCCTCTCAGGGTAGTGGGGACTGTCAGGGGGTTTTAAGCTGGTGAGTGCAGCCCTGGCTTTTTTCTTGGGACGATCACTGTGGTAGCACCGTGGCAGGTGATCTGACTGGAGAGACCTAGAGAAGAAAGATTGTTTCAGGCAAGACAGGAGAAAACGTAAGGTAGGAGTTACCCTACTAGGACCACGGCTTGTCGTCTGTTTGGGTATGGCCTGCAAGCTAAGAATGTATTTTACATTGTTTAGTGGTAAAGAAATCAAAGGAAGAACAATATGTCATGACACACGGAGAATATGTAAAATTCAGATTTCAGTGTTTGTAAATAACTTTAATGGAGCACAGCCATGCTATTTATTTAGAAATCATTTAAGACTGTTTTGTGCTATAATAGTAGAGTAATTGTAACAGAGACCATATGACCCACAAAGCCTCAAGTATTTACTCTTTGGCCCTTTATAAAATTTGTCAGTCCCTGACTTAAACCAAGGCAATAGAGGTGGAGACTGCAGAAAGATACAGGCCCAGGACCGATGAGAGAGGAGTAGAATTAAGAGCCACCGATTGACAAGGCCACCCACATGGAGTGAGTAAAGGAGATCATTTACTAGCTGAGCGCTTTGTTAAGAGAGAAAAAAAGAACCAGCCTTTTGGGCTTAAAGCCTTAGGTTTTGATGCACTGAGTTTGAAGTATCTGTGAGATGTCCAGATTGGACACAGGATGGGCTGGAGATGAGGATGCATAAATCTTCTGCCAGTGGAGGGCAGATGAAGCCAGGACAAAAGGTGGCATGGCCTAAGATAACAGTTGTCACCTTGTGTGGATGACAGCCTCCCTGAGGAATCTTTTGAAAGCTTTGGCCTTCTCCTCAGAACCCTAACACACCCAGAAATCCTCACATGGTTTTTGGTTCTAGAGTCATGGGTGTCCCAAAGTCATGGCTACAAAATTAATAAGAACACCGGCCTGGAATAATTTATGAGTTGGGAAACATCAGCATTCAAAGTGTGGACGGAGGAAAGGAGCCTGCAGAGGAGGCTAAGGGGGGCTGGGCAGAGAGAGAGGAAGGGAATGGTGCCAAGGGGGAGCATGTGCCAAGAAGAACGGAGGAAAGAGTCAGCAGTGTTCTGGGCTGCCGAGAGTCTAATGGGGAATCGGGGTGGTGGCAGTGGGTGAGCTTTACCTGGACCACCTAGGAAAGGAGAGGTCGAGACAGGATAAGTAAGTCTTTAAACTTAGAGGGAGGTGAGGAGGCTGGGAACAGAGGCTCATGCCTGTGATCCCAGCCCTTTGGGAGGCTGAGACAGGAGGATCTCTGGAGGCCAGGAGTACAAAACCAGCCTGGGCAACATAGTGAGATCCTGTCTTACCGAAAAAAAGAAAATAGAAAGAAAGACGATGAGTGCAGAATCTTCTTTCAAGGGTTGGGAGTGAGGGCTGAGGACAGCTCAGGACAGCTCCTGCAGTAAGCGTGGAAGAGGCACATGAGCTAAAGGATGGTTAGAGAGCCTTACTCACATTGCCTTAATCCTGGGTAGGCTTGAGTGTGTAGTATTTTGGCAGTCACCAGCTGACAGAGAGAAGCTGACTTAGAGAAGAGAGCAGAGAGAACTGAGGAGCAAGATTCTGGGCCTAAGGGAGATGGTGCAGGCTGGTGCTGTGGGGGAGAGTGTGGAGGCTGAGAGATTTCTCTGCTACCCATTCCTGAGTTTCCACCCTGCTCCTTCCCCACCAGGCAACACCCCACTTGCACCCCATACCCAGAGTGGGCTCCTCTGGTCCTTCCTGCTAAATCTGGGACAGACACTAGTTTGGGAAAAGTTTTTTGAACTTGTATCTACAATACTTATCCTAATTTGAATCTCACTAGAGAAGGTTGGCTCCAAAGCAATATTCAAGCTCAAATATATTGATGCTATTAGCAACTTTTAAGGGAATGATAAGTAGATGTTGATATTCTAATGACAGCTATCTTGCTGAGTGGCATATATAAAAATAGTCATTTGAAGATGTTTGAACAGATGAACCACACACTGTGTCAAATGAGAGGTGCAAATTGGTAGTAAAATATATGACGAGCTGTCCTTTTACAGGTATTGCCACATTTAAGAAACTGATATAGAGAAATATAAATTTCTGAGACTGATACACTGGTAGTCCATCAGCTTACATTTCCAGAGAATTTGCTAAAATATTCCTATACATGCTGACTATGGGTGAATGTTCTTTTGGTGGCCCCCCCAAAACCACATCTCCCAGTATTTGCACCTTTGAATTTGGGCTGACCTGGGGGCTGTTTTAATGAATCAAGTGCGGCAGCACTGATACGGGGCCAATATGGATCTACATCTTTGAAAAGACCCAACAGCATCTGCTTCTGTGCTTTGGGGGAAGCCGACTGCCAGGTAAGAAATGCAACTGATCACGCCAAAAGGAAGCCCAAGCTAACCACATGACAAGGCCACGTAGAGGAGAATCAGAGAGCCACACCCCTCACAACAGTGACAGCCAAGACCCAGCCCTTGCTGCTCAAGCTACCCAAGTTGACACGACAGGTAGCAAGAATTTTCTCACCAAACTCTAACCGAATCAGAACATTGGAGCAAATAATAAAATAGTGGCTGTCTTAAGCCACTGAATTTCAAGTGTATTGTTTTGCGGCAATAGATTACAGAAATGCAAAGCTTTCTGGTCCACCTGAAATATGCAGAATGGGAGAGAGATGTGCACAGTGACTGTTAGGAAAGGATTAGTCAACGGAGCTGGATCACTCAGTTGCCTTGGGTGGGGAGGGGAGGGATAAAATTAGGTCCTTCACTTTAATCTAGATGAAAATTAATTCCAAGTAATATTTGTACAACACTTCTGTACAATGCTGTAAGATATGCCTCTAAGACTATGTTTTCATCTGTCTTTGGTGTACTTTTTTGGAGGTGTGGGAATGGAAAAAGAATAGGAACACAAATAATGCATGCTCGCTGAATAAAGGTCTCAAAGTCCACATAAGCAGAATAGGAGAAAAGAAAACTTCTCTCCAATCCCATCACACTGAGATAACCACTGTTATCTGCCTTGCATTCTTCTAGGGGTTCTCCGTGCATGCTAATGATCATAAAAAAATGGGCTCATATTATATAATTGTTGTAACTTATTTTGTTTAATTGACACCCTGTCATGAACATCTTTGTATGTCTATCAATAATGCATGTATTATGGATGCATAATATTACACCAGATGAATGTTTCATAATTTGTTCAACAAATTCATCATTGCTGGACATGAAGGCTGGTTTCAATTTTTTATCTCCACAGTGAATGCTTCAGTGAATATCTTTGCAGCTAAATATTCATGCACATATATAATTATTTTCTTAGAATAAATTCCCAGAAGTGGAATTGAAATATGTTTGTAGATAGTGAAGTCTTTTCTGTACTAAATTACTCTTAAAAGAGGGACTAAAAGTGATCACCTTCTTCAACAGTAGAAGAGAAGTACTTTCCCTGCTGACATGTTCTCTTTAACTGTAAAAATGCATTATGTTCTGGGCAGCACCTGTGGCTCAAAGGAGTGGGGCGCTGGCCCCATATACCAGAGGTGGTGGGTTCAAACCCAGCCCTGGCCAAAAAAAAAGAAAGTATTATATTCTTTTTTTGATTTTGAAAGAAGGGATTACTTTTTGAAAACCAGTAAGAGTGTTTGATTAAGATAAACAACATCTTTAAATTCTAACAGCCAAACACCAAGTGGGAGAGGTGAAGGGAAGGGCCTAGCTAGTAAATATTTTAGGCTTTTTGGCCCAAGAGACACACTCAAGAATATTATGTAGGTACTTCTATCACCACGCAAAAATGTAAAAACCATTCTGGTTCATAGCTGTTCAAAAACAGGTGGTGGGCTGATTTGCCCAGGGGCCCCAGCTTGCTGACGGCTGCTCTAAACTTGTTCTTCCAGCCTGAGACATTGTACTGGGTAATTTCCAGAAGTCAAGAATGGTGAGTCCATGTTGGGTAACTCTCAGAGTGGAACTCTCCACAAAAGTCCCCTGTGGCAGAATTTACTAGAATCCCATCATTGTGTGGACCTTATTTCATGTGGCCTAGTAAGAATACCCCAGGGATGGCATGGGCGGACAGGTGGGCTGTGTGCAGGAGTGTTCCTACACACGCACACTCAGAGTCACAGGACAGCCCGCTGACAGGGAACCCGTGCTGGGTGACCTGCTGTTATGAGACAGGCTCATCCTTACTGTACAATATTGCATAGTTTACAATAAGAAGGTGGTTTTTATCTTATCATGAAACATTACGTGCTTATAAAAAAGTACAGAAAAACCAGTTAACACAACCACCCCCCAGAGATAACCTCTATTAAGATATTGGTTGATTTCTTTGTAGGGGGGTGTGTGTGAGAGAGAGAGAGAGAAGGAGGAAGGAAGGAAAGGGGGAAGGGGAGAGAAGAGGAGCGGAGAGAAAGGAGAGATGCACCCCAAAACAGGGGTCAAATCTGTATACCACACAGTGTTGCAGTTTTATTCACTTATCACTGGTTCTGATTACCACTAGTTAGTTGACCCTATCACAGGAAGTGCCTTTGCCAAATGAATTCCCAGTTGATGGACATTTGGTCTTTTTACTAAGTTCCCAATGTTACAATGCTACAGGAAATCCCTTTAAATGGAAGTCTTCATCTGCTTCTCTACAGCTTTATCATTTCCTTAGAATAGATTCCGAAAGTGGGAGTTGGGGTTCAAAGAGTAGGAGTGTACTAATACCTTTGATACATATTTCCAATTTGTTTTGCTGCTCTGCAAAGTCTGCACTAATTTATGGCAGTGTAGTAGGGCAATCGTAATCACATCCTTAGGGTAACATAATTTTCAAGATATTTGCTAATTTTGATAGGTAAAATGACATTTTGTTACTGGTTTAAATAATACTGATTTAATTTTTAGTTGTATTACTATTGTCATGTGTGTTTTATCCGTTCCTATTTCTTTTGTGAGCTACTGATGCAGATTCTTTATTCATGTTGCTATTCCCCCCACCCCACCCCCCGTTTTCTTATTGCTTTGTAAGAACTCTTTAAATATTAGTAATACTAGCCCTGTTGCATATGTACCTGTTGTGAATGCTGTAGACTTTCTGTGCCTTTTAATTGCGCTTCAGTGACATCTTTCTGGCATGCAGAAGTTTGGGGCTTTCTGTGCTCAAATGTAACGAGCTTTTGCTGTGGATTCCTTCTCGTGCTTTTATGTTCAGGGAGTTCATCTGTGGGATCATCCCCTAACCCGTAGCACCTTTGAAGTTTCGTTTTTAATGGTTTTAGGTTTTATATTTAATTCTTTAAGCCATCTGGAATTAATTTTGGTCTAGGTTGAAGGGAAGCCTCTAACTTCACCACCACCACCACCCCCACTCTTCCAAAGCTGACTGTCTGATCTGGCTCTGTTGGCTAATCCTTTCCAAACTCCTCATGTGCACAACTTTCTTTCACTCTGCAGGGTTGGAATGGAGGAGGGGGAGAGAGGGAGGGAGGAGAAGCAGAAGGAAAAGGAGAGATGCTCAAACCACAAACCAAAGTTGCCCGGCAGTAGGTGCTGCACAGGCTTTTGTCACCAGTGAGGTCCCTGTGTGATCCCCAACTGCACAGCGAAAACCTCCAGGCACACTGATCATCAACGGAGCACAGAGAAACTGGCCAGGGGCATTTCTGGCCCCAGCTCAGAGGCCTCTGACATAACTGGAGCTTAAACTGAGTTATCAACCCAGGCTGGGGGGAGATGGCAAGTGTCTTTGTCCCTTAGGCACTCATGTGGGTTCCAGAATGCTTTGTTCGTGTTTCCGTTCCAGCGCGCGCGCTCTCCCGCACGTGCTTGCTCTCTCTCTCTCTCTCATGTGTGTGAGAGATGCCCATTCCCCAGGAATTCTGAGACATGTGTCTTATCACCTGTCTTCTGGGGACCAGGCCCTCGTCTGCCACACTGGCTGACCATGAGATCCTCTTGCTGGCTCCCACGCCACCATGTCCTTCATTTAAATGCTCACTGTGTGGCCTGAGCTCTCAATCAGGTCGCCTCATCCTCTAGGAATTCACAGTGTGAAATTACTTGTGGCCAATAGATGTTTCACTCCTGCCTTAGGCCAGAGTACAACCTGCGAGGGGCAACTCTGAGTCCACTTGCTAAACCTACGAACATTTACTCAACCAGCATTTCCTAAGTGCCTATGACATATGTGCTCATGAGACGCTGGGGAGAAAGACGGGCAGACACTTGATAAATCATGTACTTACAAATGTGGTAGTACTAATACTTGTTTCTATGGCAGTGTGGTAGGGCCACAATAATGTACGAAGTCTTTCCCGGCTAGGTCTCCAATCCCATTGCTGGGTAAGAAGCACCTGCTCAAGCTTCCCCAGGATACGGAAGCCCTGGGAGTCAACCCGAGGCAGCCTGGTCTTGCAGGCTCCTGGTCCTTCCCAGGATGGGGCTCTGCCCCAACCCATCATCTTTCCCCCTTCCATCCCATCCCCCAACGTGCCCATCCCTGCACACCGTGCAGTGGCCTTCACGTGTCCAAATGTTAAAGACCCCACTTGAGTGTTTTCTTTTTCCGTCCAGGTCTCCTGCTGCCAGCCTACTTCTGTCAGCACATCCTTACCTTTTCACACAGTAATGACATTGGCATAGGATGCTTCTTGCCCTCAGTCCAGAGGGGTATAGCCATATTACATGGATAACTGGGTGTGGTGGTTACTTACCTTCAGCCTGGGCCGATGTGTAGATGACGTGCCCAAATAGAAAGGTCACTGATGCAAAGATTTGCACAGTACAATCATAATAAGCATCTATTTCTCCTCTATACGCCCCCAGTGTAATTATTATTGACATTCTGAGTAACTATCACTATGATTTGCCAAAGAAAGACCCTCATCTTCTGCAAGCAGTCTTCCTGCACCAATGTCCAAGGAAAGTTCCAATGTTTCTCTTGCCTGGAGGTGTGTCTGTATTTCCAAGGACACACGGAAGGCAATTTACCCTCTGTTCATGCTGCCCCTAAAGTGTGGGCAGAGGGAAACAGACATAAGACATTTTTAACAGAGTTTTATTTTCACTGGGCCTGGATACCATTGGTTCAAGGAGTGTCAATTTGTCTAGCTCTCTGCTTCTCTTCTGATGTGGCCAGGGAAGCTCAGTCCTGAGTGCCACGTACTACATAAAAAGAATCATATTAACAACAAAAGCATTGTGACAGCAGGTGCCAGGCACTGTGCTGGGTGGCTTCTGGGTCATCTCATCCACCTTCACAATAACCATTGAGGGAGGCACTAACTTCATCATACCCATGTCACAGATGGGCCATGACATATCAGGGGAATTAAGAAACTGGCGCAAAGTCACACAGCTAGTAAGAGGTGCAACTGGGGCTCGAACCAGGCTTTCTGGCTCCAGAGTCCCCCTCAGTAACCGCTGGAGCTGTTCGGCCTGTAAGGTTGAGGCTGAGTTGATGGGATTGCCACAGAGCGTGTTGCATGGTGCCTATTAAGCATTCCCAAACTTAATAGTGGTAGTTTTTCTTGCTGAAATTCCTTGCTTATGGTACAGGTGCCCCTGGGCTGTGTCCTAATGGTCCTGGCCCTTCTGTGGTGCCTCCCAGCAGCTGCGGCCACTTGATGTCCACAGGCAGGGCAGCCCTCACTTTCATGAGCAGTGCTGAGTGGAGAGCAGTAGATAATTACGTTTCTCCAGACAGATGGCGACCCTGTTTCTTTGACTTAATTGGGTGGTGATAAGGGCTCTCCCCTGCCTCTTCTGCTTACTCCGTCCTCCCAGCTGAGGCCTGCCTGGTCCCATTTCTCAACCTCCCACCTTTCCCGAACCCCCACTCTTGCCAGCAGGGACTGACGCCCTGCTTCCTTATGGCCACAGCTGCCAGCTGTGGGCTGTTCTGAGCGTTACCTTTCAACTGGGCCTGACTCTGGTGAACTTGTGGTGGCTGCAAGTGTCACCTCCCCATAGGCTGCCATAAGCCAGAGCTGAGAGGCCAAGAAGCTTCTGAGACAATTTGGAATGTAAATGGCCACTGAGACCACTATAACTTTGGCAGAGAGTGAAGAAATTCAGTAAAAGGCCAAAGGGAGAGAAACTAAGGCGAGAGAGGGGAGTCGGGAGCTGGGGGGGGGGGAGGCAGCTGGCCGTGGCTACAGCCACAGATGGTTCTCCTGTGGCCTGGGGCAGGGCTAGGAGGGGCCACCTCCGAGCTCTGCATTCTTCCTGCATGCCCCACCCTTTCTCTCGGTTCCTACAGAGTGGCCCCAAGGCATTCAGAATGCACCCTGGCATGGACCAGCTCTGCCTAGAGGGCCAGTAGAGGCCAGGGCATGGCTCTGTCCTGCTCACAACTGGCCACGTCCAGTGAGTTCACAGAGGGCACCAAAACAAAGATCGGAGTTCACTGGGTATTTCTGTGCATCCTGAGTGGTGATTTACTAATCAGGGCCCCATGCTGTGAATAGGCAAGTTCAATTTGATTGGATGTTACACAGTGTGGCTAAATAACACCTGCCAATAGAATCTCCAGGACACTTGTTAAAATGCAAATTCCTCAGTCTACCCCGTGTACCCCCAAACCCAGTGAAAACTGACACATTCTGCCAAGCACTGCTCTGTGCACTGTATGTGTGTTAACTCACTTAGACCCTGCAAGATAGGAGCTACTATCATCCTTCCCATTTTACAGATGGAGAAATGGGCCCAGGGAGAGTTGGGAACTCACCCTCGTCACCCAATCAGTAAATGGCAGCGCTGGGATCTGAACACAGGCTGGGCGGCTGCAGGGCCACGCCAGTCTGAGGACACATGGAGACAGAGAAGCCTCTCTCCTCCCAGGAATGGCTTTTCAACTCCCTGGGCTAATTAGTGCTCAATTACAAGTCATGAGCTAAAGGAAATACTATTCATCTATAAAATCCACATTACCATGGTTCCTGGTGGATCAGCCACCTTACTGCCCTGTAAATGATGTAATGATGTGGTATTATCTTCCCACACTCAGTAGGCTTTTAACCTGTTTGGGAGTCAGTGACCCCTTTGAAAATCTGAGGAAAGTATGGATTTTGTCCACATAACGAAAGACACCCATACACATTTTATATGTAAGAGTAGCCATTCCCAGGAAATCTATGAATGCTGTGTCGAGAACCTCAGTCTACATGAATCCATTAATCTGCCCTAAATCAAGTTTCCCTTTTTCTCTTCTCTTTGTCTCTTAAAATTCTCAGCAAGAAGGAAAGCATGCCTAGGAATTATTTGATTGGAGTGAAGGTATTAAGTGGAGTGAAATAATTAAGGCACAACTTTACTTTTCTTTGGTACTTATAAACATCCATCTTAATTAAAGTGCTCGTTACAAAGCCAGAGCTCAGGGCTGCCAGGAGGCAGGATAAGACAGGAAACCCTTTGAGATTATGAAAGGTCATTGCTTGCCGACCTCAAAATTCTCATTACTGAAGTGACCCCTCTGCCTTGGGTAGCTTAAGAAAGATTCTCTCTGGCAGCAGACGGAGTATTTTTGCTGTTTCTTTGAAACCACCTTTTGTCAGAAACAGCAGAGTTACCTTATCATATATTATTCAACAAATCTCCTTTCGTGAACATTCTGTCTTGGGTAAGCAGGTTAATCAATTAAGAAACACCTTGTGATGTCTAGTTCCATGTGTCAATTTGTCGAGGCTATTCCACCCAGTTTAATCAAACACGAATCCAGGTGTGCTGTGAGAGTGTTTGCAGATGTGGCTAACATCTGCAATCAGTAGACTTTAAATAAAGAAAATTATCCTCCATATGCAGATGGCCCTCTTCCAGTCGAAGGCCTGTGGCCAAAGACTGAGGTTTCCCAAAGACAAAGAAATTGTCTCAAGACCGAAGCATCAATCTCTTGTCTGAGTTTCTAGCCTGCTGGCTTGACCCACAGATTTTGGACTTTACTGCCTCTACAATTGTGTAAGTCTAGTTCATAAAATAAATTTTTTTAAATAGATGATGAGATAGATAGACAGATGACAGATTTCGCTCTCTATCTCTATATGTATGTATTTCCTGTGGATTCTCTGGAGAACCTTAACTGACACACATCCCAAAGAGCCCAGCGATCTATGTGGCTGACAACTGCTCTGTAATAAATGAAAGAGTTGTATGTTATCAAATGTCACCTGCTTATCCACACCCCAAGTTCAGAGCTCCAGGCCCCTGGGAGGAGAGATGTGAAGTCAGAATGGTAAGCTAGGAGGTGAGTGGTCAGCCTGCTCCTTCTCAGCTATACTGTCCATCAGTATCACTGATGGGAGTGGGAGAGGAAGGGAAGAGAGTTAGTTAAAAATTCAGCTTCTCAGAGTCCCATATCTCAAAGTTCTGAATCTACAGGTCTGGGCCCAGAGTCTGCATTTTAACAACCCTGAAGAGCCATTCTCCTGCAGGTGGCCCTTTAGGAAATACCCATCCAGGGAGGCCTCCAGACCAGACCCAAGTCCATTCTCATCCCCAGAATTGAACCAACAGGTCCTTTAAGTCTCCAAGCTGGGACTCTCGACAAGGTTAACGCCTTGGCCTGGTGGTGCCTGTTGAAGTCCAAGGGCCAGGCGCACAGGCTGGCTCTACAGTTCTCATGGGTGGACCCTACTAAGCTCATGGGCTCTTAGACTAGACTGTGTCATGTCCAAATCCAGGATGGTCTTTTATGGACTCTTCTCACAGTTGCAGGTGGCACCATTCCTTTCCCCCCACAACTGTGGTACCATCTTCCAACGCGCTATACAATGGACCTGCTTCACTTACCAGTCCAATAGGAGATTTGATTTCACCTCCTCCTCCAATTCCAAGTTTAACCAGTGTCTTTGTTTTAATACCCTGCTGGCCTCACAATTTGATACTAATCAGCAGCGTCATGTAATGGTACAAACCTCACCCACTAAGCAGGATAGAAAGTCCCCAAGACTCACCCCAGGCATGGGTCCTGCACCAACACATCTTCAGGCCATCCTTCCCTCCCGAGCAGCAGCCCCCTGGTGCACGCAGAGCAGCCTTGTCCCTCCTCCAATGAAGGGAGTTGGCCCAGCCCTGCCCAACCTCAGGGTGTATGTTCTCATTAGATGGTGAGAACATTGCTTGCCTGGATAAAGAATGCGGCTGACCTAACATTTGACTTGAGCTTTATCAAAGTCTTTACTGGGAATTGAACGATCAGGACACTAGGAGGGTTATAGAGGCAGTGGCAGAGAGGACAGGGGAGTGGTTGTGTCATGAAACATGCAATAAGGGAGCAGAGCCCTCTCCGCGGTGTTTGCTCAGCCTTCCAGCAACATGATCTCTGTTATCTTCCAGCGCTTGCTTATTTGACCCCATCTCTTATCTCTGGCCTCCCTTAAACGTAGACCTGGAAAACATCTGGAAAAACAGTGCTGGGTTGCCCTGGCCTGTGCCAGAGGCCTCACAGAGTCTGTTTAGTTTTGATTTTATCTTGTTTATAGAATCCATATGGAGAGAGAAGGAAAAAGGGAGTGTGGGGGGGGTGGGGACCCTTCAGGCTACAACAGTGGGTTTGTTCCTGGCAGATGTGGCGTCTCTTTTGGGCCTGGGACTTGGCTTTGCCAACTCCACTGCTCACAGTGTCTCCCTGGGTCAGCCCGTTTGCTTATTTGAGAACTTAGAAGAAGAGGAAGTTAAAACTCAGACTTAAACTTCAGTATTGAGATTGCCACCAACTTGATCATCTGAGCCTGTCCATTCCCATCACCCAAAGAGAACCATATTTAATACAAACTAGGGCTCTGAAGACCTGCTCCAGGTCACTGCTACCTGCTGGCTGTGTGCCCTTGGGTGATCTCAAGGTCAGCCTCTATAAGTGTCAGTTTTCTCATCTGAAAGGGAGAGGTGGGGCCCCAAGAAATATTTGTGACAACTTGGCCCATAGTGAAAGCTTGGGAAATTTAGCTATTTGGACTTATTCGGTGTCTGATGAACAAATGACTTCATCTTATAAGTGCTACTTTCCTTTCCTGCCACTGCCCTCCCTACCTTGTTGGGGAATTCACTACAACAAGGGCAGCGAACACACCTTGCAAATATGACTCAATCTCCATGCTGATGCAAGGGTCATTATAATTACCTGCCAAACACACATCTTGCTTTTATTCATCTTTGTCTCTTTATCTGGAATATCCTCCATTTTCTGTTCTAAAATTTTCCGACTAAATTCTCTCCAGGAATCCCTCTCCAGCCTGCACATGGCTTTGGTTCTTCCTTTACTGAATGCATGGAATTAAAGGTTTCCATCCTGACTCCATCATTTGAATCTAAGTTCTTTTAAGGTTGGGGGCTATGTCATGTTCTTTCAGGAGTCGTAGGGTCTAGCAGAATACTTTTGTATGGAGTAAGGTCCCAGTGAATCAATGGATGGGTGAATGAATGGATGGATGAATGGATGAATGGATAGATGAGTAAGTGGTTGAATGGACTAGAGAATTTTGTAGACATATCTCAAGAGCCACCAATAGTTGACGTCCATCTCTCTGTGTGTCTAAATGCTGTGCTAAAATGATTCCCTTGTCTTCAATTGACATTTATCAATGATTGGTACAATAAGCATAAAAGGACTTAGCGATGTTTAGCAAAAGGTTAATTCACTCAACTCCACACCTAAAGTGTGGTCTTGGGAGATTTCAGGCTGCATTTGGTCTTCTTCAGGGGAGTCTGCCTGCAGCAGGATGGATGCTTATCCCACCTGGAAGTCACACAGGGTCTGTCTCACTTTTCCAGCTCCTATGGAACAACTGCTATGGCAAACCCCACCAAACAGGTGCAGCCTTAGTGTTAAGAGAGTTTCTCAGCGTCTTTTCTGAATCGCTCAGGCTGTGGGAGAAAACTACTCCTGGTTAAGATGGAACATGGTGTTTAACAAAGATCGCCAGATTGGAAACCGGGACATTTGCTCTTGGCCTCGTTCTGCCACTAATTTGCTCTGGGATTTGGGGCCAGACACCTCCCTGGACCTTAGCCTCTTTGTGAGAAAAAATGGGGACTGTAAAATGTCAAGGGCCCGTTCAGCTCCACAAGGCCTGATTTCACATTCTATGGGGCCAGCGGATTCCAGGCCCTCGACTGGACCCCACATGACTCGAAGGCCCTTCTCTGCCTCCTCCTGCTGGGCCTCTTTGTCTGCCCAGGAACTTCCCCCCGGAGGGGAATGCAGCCCAGGCCGGAGTGGCACAGCATGGTGGTTACCAGCTCAGAACTGGGTTCTGTCATATCCCAGCTCTGTGGTCTTGGGCGAGTTCCTTAACCTGTCTATGCCTCAGTTTCCTCGTGCAAAAAATGAGATAACGGAGGGGATGCCCTGCTAGAGCACTTAGAGAATGAAAGGGCATAATACACAGGAAGTGCCCAGTGCGGAGGATGCGCTGGGGAAACGTGAGTTATTGTCACAACATTTCCCAGCGACTCTGGTGGCAGAGGCCACAGCTTCTGGCCTCTCATCCTTTGAGGTCTACCTGTGAGCTGCCTCAACACCAGACTCTCTTGGATCTATAGGTTCTGGTTCTTAAATGTGTGCTCAGACTCTGCACTCGTGACCTGTGTCTTGGCCAAGGATGTCACCCCAGTGGCTGAAATTAAGCCACTGTCTGGATAAAGAGGGAGCCCCATTCTAAAAGGCAGACACAAGTGGGCTTTCTCTGTTTCTTCCCTTTGTCCTTGTGGTCCTGTGGACACCTTTACCTGACCACCGATGTGGAAATGGCCACGTTCCTCCTGAGGGCAATAATCGGAAACTGCATCAGATCCAGAGCTCTGGGCCCGGGAGGGCTGCTTTAGCTCATGGGGGCCTGGGGGAGGTGGCTGCTCCCCAGTGGAGCATTGTGAGAATGGCTTTGTCCTCTGCCTGCTGGACTCCTGCGTGCCTTTGAGCAATAAGGCAGCAAAGTCGTCCCTCTGTCCAGAGGAGGAAAATGCAGCTGTCCCACCAGTGTCAGGAAAAGGAGCTCTCAGCTGGCATCGCAGCCTGCCAGGGCTGCTGGGGCACAGCACCATGCACCAGGGGGCTTAGACCGCAGAAATTACTGTCTGTGTTCAGGAGGACAGAAGTCCCAGAGCAAGGTGGTGGCAGGGGGATTCCTCCTGGGGTAGGAGGGAGACCCTGCTTTGGGCCTTTCTCTTGCTTCTGGGGGTCGCTGGCCATCTGTGGCATTCCCTGCCTTGCAGAAGCGTCACCAGGGTCTCAGCCTTTGTCTTCACAGTTCTCCCAGGGTGAGTGTCTGTGTCCACTTTGTCCCTTTTATAGGGACAACAGTCATACTGGAGTAGTAAGCACCCTACTGTCAACAGAATGACATCCACAATGACCTTATTCCCAAATAGGGTGCGGGAGCTTAGGATGTCAACCTGTCAACATAGGAATGTGGGAGAGGGGCAAAACTGCTTGGGTTACAGCAGTTGATTTTTCCATAAGGGAGGGGCGGTGTTGAATCCACCTCTGCAGTAGGTGGTCACTGGGTGTTTCCTAGGCCTCCAAGTAGAAAGGAGCCTGCAGGGAAGCACTGAGGAGACGTGAGTATTGTCCTCTGCTGGGTGGCTGCCTCTCTGGCGCACATGCTGGTGGCTCTCATCCTGAGTTTGAATATCTCTAGCAAGAGCAAACTTACTTCTACTGTTCTTGACTTTGAGTCACAAAGAGCAAACTGGCAACTCAGCACTTAACAAAGGCCAACATTTGCTGAGTACTTACCATGTGCTAGGAACCGTGGTCGGACTGCTGCTAAGGATTTACCATGTCCTATTCGTTGAATACTTATGGAAACCTTATGAAATGGGTGCTACTTTCATCCTCTCCTACAGGTAAGGAAGCTGGAGCACAGAGAGGTTCAGTGCCTTGCTAACAGTAACACAGCTGGAAAGGTACGCTATATACACTCGGCGCTCAGCACTTGCCTGGGTGCCAGGCTGCCATTTAAACACCCAGGCAACCAGCAGCCTGGGTGAGTTTAGACCTGTCTGTTAAGAAAAGATGAAAACAATTGATAAAATGAAAAATAAAATTGGGTAAGGAAGGTATAAGCACTCTTTTTAAAGGATAGTTTGGAAAGACCAACACCATCCAAAAATAAATCAAATATGAAACACATATTTTCTCCCTTTTGACCCAGAAATTCATTTTTCCCTTTGGAGAATGTTGGAGAATATTATTCTGTTGTAACATTTACATAAAGATATATGCTCAAAGGTGTTCATGGCATCATTATTTATAGCGCCTAAATTTGGAAACATCCTAAATGCTCATCAACAGGAGTTGGTCGCTAAATCATATTAATATAATGACTATTATAAGGTCTATAGACATGAAAATAAAAATGCATACATAGATGAACAGACATTGGAAAGTTCTCCAAAATATATTATCAAATGAACAAAAGCAGAACATCAATGTACAGGTATCATGTGATTCCATTTGTGTACAACAATAGAGGCTCACACATATATTTATAGAAATATAAAAAGAGTCTATAAGGATACACACCAAACTGTTAACAATGAACTCTAGGTGCGGAATTGAGAGTGTGTTGGCTTTCCTTTTTTTTTTTTTTTTGTTCTCTGCTTGTTTCATAAATATTTTGCAAAGGTTATGTAATATTACTGAATTAAGGGAGAGTGTCATTTTATTTCCTTTAGTCTTTTTTTTTTTTTTTTTTGAGATAGAGTTTAGTTCTGTTGCCTGGGCTAGAATGCCATGGCATCAGCCTGGCTCACAGCGGCCTCAAACTCCTAGGCTCAAGTGATCCTCCTGCCTCAACTTCCCAAGTAGCTGGAACTACAGCTGCCACAACACCGGCTAGTTTTTCTATTCTTAGTAGAGACGGGGTCTCACTCTTGCTCAGGCTGGTCTGAAACTCCTGAGCCCGAGTGGCTTCCCAGAGTGTTAGAAGTACAAGGATATTTTACTCCCTAAATGCATTAATGTACACAGTTATGATTTAATAAAGAGAAAAAAGAATTATCAAGTTTTTTTTTTAAAGGCTGTGAGGAGGCCCTGAAGCTGAAGCCAGGATTACTGGGAGACTCCTGGCCCCACCACACTAAGCACAGGCCCACCCTTCACGTTTGTGGGGCTGGGACAAGAATGCAAATGGGCTCTTGATCCCCCCTCCTTCTCTCCCCACTCTGGGAACCCAGCATTTGTTCTTAATCACATAAGGGCTGCCTTGAGTATGTGTGCTGACCCCCAGCCTGTACACACACATACACTGCCCCTTAGGCCTGCACAGTGGGCCACCAGGGAAGAGCCCAGGATAGGGAATTAAAGCAGGTAAAGCTTCCCCCAGCAGGTGGCTGGGATTCTGAAATAAACATGGGACTTCTAAGAGTTCAGTCTGCCGGGTGGTGCCTGTGGCTCAGCGAGTAGGGTGCCGGCCTCATATACAGAGGATGGTGGGTTCAAACCCAGCCCCAGCCAAACTACAACAAAAAAAAATAGCCAGGCGTTGTGGTGGGCACCTATAGTCCCAGCTACTCAGGAGGCTGAGGCAAGAGAATCGCCTAAGCCCAGGAGTTGGAAGTTGCTGTGAGCTATGACGCCACAGCACTCTACCGAGGGTGACAAAGTGAGACTCTGTCTCTACAAAAAAAGAGTTCAGCCTGCCTCTGACTGAGAAAAGTAGACCAGCCCATCTTTAGGGCCCTCAGCGGCTTCAGGATGGGGGCTCACACTCCCTGCCTATAGCTGCTGAGTCTCTACAGGTTGGCCTCGCTGTGAGACCAGGCCCACTACTGCCCCTCTCCTGCCCCACCCTTAAGGGATGCAATTCCTCTGAGACCATTTCCAGAAGGTGCTAGAGAAATCTGGAGGACTAGGGGTCTACAGAGACCCCTAGCTCCCTTTTCCAGGACCTACTGGCCTGTCCTGGAGGGTTGACTTCAGTGTTCAGCTGCTTCTGGAACTTCTGGAAGATACTTCAACCTGAGTGGTCCCAGAGGCCTAAAGTCCGTGTGAGGCGATGGTAGAGTCCTCAGACTCTATAGTCATTTCAAAGAGACAGGTTAGGGTATGTGTCGCAGCCACACAGGATGCAGGGAGATCAGTAGTTACCTGTCTTTTTGGCCTACTCCAACAACTTGAAGGATGACCTTGGGTGGGTCATCTGTCCTCAACAAAGTAGAATGTTATGGGCAGTAAATAAAATAACATATATGAAAGCGGACGGACCCTGGCAGGGTCTCAGATAGCAAGGTGAACATGGCAGAGCTGGAAAAGGGAACTTGAGCAATCCCATTAACCATCTGGGTGACTGTGGGCCAGTGGCTCACCTGCTCTGAGCTTCCACATCCTGGGTATGTTAAATGGCAGTACCTGCTCCAGAGATTGCTGAGGACGGTGCCTGTGGAGCACCAGAGCCCATACCTGGAGGTGTGGCCAGGAGGTGGGGCCCAGCCTGGCATCCCCTGCCAGGCCCTGCTCACTCTACAACCTGGCCCAGCACCATCCCTCTTTCTTCCTCCTCCTCCTAGTGGAGTTAATGAGAGCGGACTCCCACGTGGGGAACACACGTGACGTGACATGCAAACTAGGAAATGGTAGCCAACATAGTATTATTTCATTCCATCTCGTTCCCCTGGATGAAAGCCCTCTCCACACCCTTGCTGGGTTGGCGGCCAGCCGCTATAAACCCACTGAAGAATGAGGAGTGGGCAGGGAAAGGTCAGGGTCACAGATAGAGAAAGGAAAGGAAGGCAAGGTCCCCTGTGGTCTCCTCATCCTGACTGCTCCCAGCGTGAACCTCCTTACCCAGGCCACTGGTGTCTGCCACGCTCTGCCCTGTGTCTCCACACACTCGCGCCAAGCTCCGAGACCCTCACAATAAAGCCCCCCCCGCATTCTTCCCATCCTCTGCCTGGTCCCTCCAAAGGGCAACCTCCTCCCAGCAGCTGCCCTTGACATGGCCAGCCCTGAGTGGCCTTGAATGGAAGACCTTGCTTCCTTACTTGAGGCTCTACAGCAGAACAGGGTTGGGGAAAAAATTAGAATTTAAAGAATCGAGGAAAAAAAACTCTTGGGGTAGCTGAGAGAAACCAAGCCAAAAAAAAAAAAAAAAGTCAATATGAGGTTTGCAACCATCCTATTACACAAAATCTCTTTTAAACTAAGATATTAGTTTACAAAGTCCCTCCAGAGATACTATTTATTCTTCTATGGAAGGCAAGCAGTTTGAAAGGTTGTTTAAAAGCAAGGATAAAAGAGTAATCTAATGTGCCAGAATACAAAGCTAAACAATTTCTTTTTCAAGAAAAACAAAAGATATCCATCTATTTATAGTGCATAGCTAATGTATATAAAAAGATCTTTCCAGGAAATTCAGGACGATGTGAAGAGTGTTCCCTTTGCTTGAGAGCTGGGCAGGCTCTGTGAGGGGAGGGAGTGGTTGTCCGGCTTTGGCTAGCAGAGGGCCCAGCTGGCTGGGACCACTGAAGTTGCCCCACCAACCTGGGCATTTTTTCTGAAGAAGACACGGTGGTCTAGGTGGTAACTGATGTTTACTGAGAGTCTCCTACCCTCCAGGTCTTAGATGTGAATTAACTCATTTAGTTCTGTAATAGTCTCGGCAGGAGCTGAGTCTATGGGAGCAGCTCAGGTTCTGTGAGTGGACCTCAGCCTCTGTACCCAGCAGGACTTTAGATGGCCCCTCTCTGGTTACTGGCTTCACGCTCCAGGTGGCTTGAGCTAAGCCTGCCTGCATTCTGGAAGGGCAGGGGGTACACAAGGGAGCAAAGAATGGCAGATACACGGCCTGGGATCAGCCTCTGGGGTGCCCTGACTGCTCGGACTATGATCACAGGCCACCAGGAGAGAAGCTTGGGGATGATCCTCTTGAAACCTCCCTGAGAAGCGGGTAAGGACTCAAGGGCATGTGGGGCCTCACTATCAGAGGAGGCGTGAAGGTTCTGTTGGGTCTCCGGATCCCAGTCCCCAGCTCAGGCCACTGTTCCCTTCCACTGCTCCATGTCCTCCTGTCTGGGAAGCTCTCAGCTGTCCAAGGCACACCGTCACTGCCAAAGGGCTGCGTTCAACATCATCTTCCCTCCCCATGACACTGGGTCCTGCTGGCTGCGGCTGAGGATCCCTGTCCACTCCCATGAAGCAGTGAAGGAGGCAGGGGAAGGTCTGGAGCTCCCCAGCAAATGGAGGCCTCTGGGCAGAGCCCCAGGCATAGACAGGTAGCCTGAGGCAGCAGTGCGCAGAGCGCAGCCAGGGGCCGAGGCCCAGACACGTGGCATTCTTTGTGGCTTCGCTTCTCTGGGACTCGCCTCTTTACCAGGTTGCAGGGATCCCCAGGCCCCTGCAGGGCAGCTGGGAAAGCCACAGAGTTGGAGACCTGAGGATCAAATGAGTCTTAGAATCTATGACGTTCAACAGGTACCCGGCCTTGTCCACAGCACCTGATCATTCCCCAGACAGGATCAGGGCTGTGGAGCCTCCTGCTCTATTTTTCTTTTAATCAAATAATTAATTTGTGCTTTGCCTTATTCTGGAAATTATTAATACTAGGTGGCTAAAAATATCTTTTCTTCATTACAAAAGTAATTCCTTTTCATGGTAGAAAATTTAGAGAATATAGATTTTTTTTTTTTTTAACCAACCGGTCCCCTGCACAGCTAAGCATTGTGTACTTTCTAGTGTTTACTCTTCTAGGCTTCTTTCCCATGCATAAATACATTTTAAAATATTTACTTAACAAATACAGTATCTTACCTGATTCTTGTTTTTTGGCTTTCTTCTTTACCTGATTAAATGGTGACTATCTTATAATATCAGTGAATATAAATACAAATTTGCAATTATAATTCCTAGTAGCTCCTAGTAATCTAACTGTGGTGTATGTTTTAAAGGAATCATTCATCATTTCATGTATTGGGTTTTTCTAGTTTTGCATTACTATAAGTAAATAAATATTAATAGGAGATTAAACATCCCTATCCAAGGTGTGGCTTAAGAACTGAGGATAACAGTGAAAATACCATCATTTCTAAGTGTTCCCATTCATACCCTTATCTAAACAAATTTAAAAATGAAAACAACAGTAAACCATAAAGTTCAATGAAATTCTAGTTTGTCTGGAAATATTCCTTTTAAAAATTGGTTCCCTTGCTTTGCAGATGCCTAAACATGCTCGAGCCTACCTCATGCCACTTTTTATGCCATTATTTATTAGAATGTCATCCACACAAAAAGACTGCTGAGTCCCTGGGGACGTGCATCTTTGTAGGATTCTAAAGCATGTTGTCAAATTGTCTTCCAGAAATGACATACCGGTTTAGGTTTCTTCAAGGTGAACTAATTTCTCCGTTCCCTCCTTGCCAATCTGTTAGGCAAAAAGTGAGTCTTCTTTCTTTCCTATACATTCTCTTGACTACAGAGGTTGAATGCTTTTTTTCATACATTAATTGGCTATTTGTACTTACTGTAAAAATAGTTGGGTCTTACTCTATCTCATTTATTTTATACAGGATTATCTGTCTTTTTCTTTTATTTATTTTACAACTTCAGTAGCCTTTATGTCTTTTCCTAATCGTCTTTTGCATCATAAACCCCATATTTATAATATGTGTCATGGCTATTTTCCTAGATATAACTTACCTTTCATGTTTGTATTCTTTATTTTTTAATTTATAAGAGTAAAATATTTTTATGATCCTATTCCCCAATATACTACTTCATTGATTTTTTTCCTTTGGTGTTATGCTTAAATTTTTTTTCCTGCTTTTATGTACAAGTTTACATAAAATTTTACCTCTTTTTCCATCTGACACTTCTATGTTTTTTAAAAATATATACCAAGATATTATGAGGAGGGAATCTAGCTTTATTTTTTCCAGATAGTTAGTCAGCTATTCTAAAACTGTGTACTGATTAGTTCATTATTCCCCACATAATTGGAACACTATCGTTAGCATATTCTAATTATGTCTATTAAATTCGAGATGTATCCATATTTTTTATTCAGTTCCTTATCCATCTTTTCCTAAGATAGTATCATTCTGTTTATATATTTGCTCTTTTAAAAATATATTTTAATATCTGGAAAAACGAATACCCCTCATTTTTCCTCCTTTTTAAAAAAACTCACCAGATTCACACATTCTACTAAATCAACTTTAAAATAATTGTCAAGTTTCAAAAATAATTGTAGTGGGATAGAGATTGAAATTTTAATGACTATATATAGGTAGTTTGGAATGAATAAGCATATTTACAATGTTGAAGTTTCCCAATTCTATTCTTTCTCTTTTATGAAGTGAGGTTTTAAAAACCATTATTCAGGCTCGGCGCCTGAAGCACAGTGGTTACGGTGCCAGATGCATTGAGGGTGGTGGGTTCCAACCCAGGCCGGGCCAGCTAAGCAACTGCAACAAAAAAATAGCCGGGTGTTGTGGCAGGTGCCTGTAGTCCCAGCTACTTGGGAGGCTGAGGCAAGAGAATCGCTTAAGCTCCAGAGTTTCAGGTTGCTGGGAGCTGTGATGCCATGGCACTCTACCGAGGGCAATATAGTGAGACTCTATCTCAAAACAAAAACAAAAGAAAACATTATTCAGTAAAGTTTGTAGATTTCTGTTCTAGATCATGTACACTTTCTTTTCCCCTCAGTAGTTTATATTCTTGTGGGCACGATCATTTTCGTTTTTGTCTTTATGCTTTCTTGACAACCACACAAATGTTGCTGGTTTATTTCATTTCTCCTCCGTGAGGCCAGAGGCCCTGGGCCTGCAGGTCGCATAAGATCATCTTTTTTCCCCCATTCCACTGTTCTAGTGGAAAAGTTTTTATGGACTCAAATTTGTTGAAAGCTTCTGGACATTTGGAGAACATTCCATCAAGATCTCTCGATCTCTCACGCCTAGAAGTGAACAGCCTTCTGAATATCCTGTACTCATGACCCTGTAGAGACAGTTGACTCCTCCTTAAAGGCGGACCCGGACATCCCAACCTCACTCTAGGGCAGTGATTTCCAACCAGTACGCCATGCGAGGATTTTAGGTGTGTGCTGAAAATTTTTTAAGATAATTAATTAAATTATTTTCAAAAGTAGTTCAAAGCACAGTGAATTTCGATTCATTTTTTCACTGGTTTTTCTTGATCAACATAAGTTAAGTGTGCCGTGGAAGTTTAACTATAGGTTCAAGTATGACTCGAGATAGAACAGGTTGAAAAACCCTGCTCTAGGACGTTAGATTGGAAAGCTCCTTGATGGTCTACTTTGTATTTCTGTGCATGCACTGTGACTAGCACAACAATGGTCACAAACTAGGACTCATGAAATAGTCCTGATTTGGACCACCTGGAGACAAGACACTAGTCAGTGGAATATTAGAATCATCTGGGGAATTTTACATTAGGCCCAATGGTTAGAGGTGCTAGTCAGCCTGTCTGGAATTGGGCATTAGTACATTTTAATCCCCACCCTTCTCCACTCTCCTGGAAAGTGAATCTGAAATGCATCTAGGGCTTTAAATGAGACCCAACTTCATCAAATTCTTATTTATAAGTAACAGAAACAAACTACAGATGATTTAAATAGTAAAGGAGTTTATTTAAGTGATATTGAAATAAGTTCCTTTGGCCTTTTGGAGGGCCAAGGAACCAGACTTGAAGTCCACAGCACAGTACCAGTGCTCACCTCATACCCTAGAACTGACCCAGGGATGATGACTCTACTGTTCACTGCTGGGCACATCGCGGACAGATCCAGGTTTTGAGGGGCTATTCTAAAGAAAAAAATCTAAAATCATAAAAAGAAAACTAGGCACAAAAATAAATATTTAGAATGAGGGAGGGTTAAATCACAACTTTTAAATATTTTAAATTTAAATATTTAATACCATCAACATCAGAAAATCTAGAAATATTATCTAATGCTTTAATTATTTGCCTGACACAGTTTTACAATGTGTTTTCCATCTCTTTTTTGGCTGTGTCTTAGTCATCTTGGGTTGCAATAACAAAATACCATAGACTAGGTGGCTAAAACAACAGACATTCATTTTGCACAGTTCTGGAAGATGAAAGTTGGGGTTAGAATATCAGCTTGGTCCAGCTTTGATGAGGGCTCTTTGCCTGGATTGCAGACAGCTGCCTTCTTACTGTGTCCTTCTGTTGTAGAAAGAAAGAGTTTGGGTCTCTTATTCTTCCCATAAGGATACTTATCCCATTACGGGAGCCCCATCCTCATGATCTCTTCTAAATTAAGTTACTTTCTAAATTCCCCACTTCCAAATTTAGTCATATGAGGGGTTAGAGCGTCATTGAAATTTAGGAGGAAAATAAACATTCAGTCTATAATAAGCCATTTAAGAATATTGATGTAAAAATGTAATCTTACTATATTTTCTAAGGAAAGAATCGTTAATTTGGTCTTTCTTTTAGCATGGTTGATCCAAATTTCTTTTTGAAGATAGTACAGAGTTCCTGTGTACTCCAATTTCCTTTGGTGTGTATTCATTATAATTAATGAGCCAGGATTGATAAATTATGATTAACTAAACCTCATAGTTTATTTTAATTTCCTTAGATGCTTTCTAATCTCCTTTTTCTGTTCTAGAATTTCTCCCAGGGTAACAAATTACATTTAATCATCATGTCTCCTTAGCCTCTTCTGGACTGTGACAGTTTCTCAGACTTTACTTGGTTTTGATGACTTTGATAGTTTTCAGAGTACTGGCCAGGCATTTTGTGAACAGCCCTTCATTTGGGTTTGTCTGATGTTTTTCTCTTAGACTGGAATTAAGGGGCTTTGGGAGCAAGACCACAGAGGTGAAGTGCCATTTTCATCTCATTCTATCAAACACTATCACTGCTGATACTGACCTTGATCCTCTGGTGAGAGCCACATTTGTTCTATGTTATTTATAATATAGAAAAATCTCTTTCAACCTCATACCCACTATTGGCAACATCACACAAAGTGGTAGATTGTTGCTAAATTTGTGACAGCTTCCATCGTGTTTCATTTGTGGGGAAGATCTTAGATTTCCTGTAGATTAGCTCCTGGTACCTTGCATTTTGATTCTTGCTTCTCCTCTACTTCCCACGTAATTCTAAGGTCTGGTACTCGGGATGTATTCATACTGCAGTGTGGTTTCTGTCCCAGGACCTTTGTGTCATAAGGTTTGGTGAATTAGCACAGGAGGCAGTAAAAATGTTCCTGGCAGCCATTCTCATCCCAAGGTGGCTAGCAAACACCATGGAACCACATAAATATATCAAACTGAACTCAAACTGACTGTATCCTAACTCTTTCCCTATAGATTGTTTTCAAAGATGCTGCAGCCACTTCAACACCATGTGGTGCAAAAGGAAGTGTGATCAGTCCTAAGGTGGAAAGGAAGGGGACAATAGTCAGTCTTAACCAATTGCAATCTAAAATGTCTCACATTTGCAGCTTGTATAAAAAACATGAACACATTGCAGGAACCCTCTCCGCGTCCCTGGAAGAGGTTTGTTATATTGAGACACCCTGAAGTTTAAGAACCATGCATTCACCTTAATCTGGCTCTGCAAGGCCTTAGGTGCTCTGTGGACCCTCTCTGTCCTGGACCCAAGATGCTGCCAGTTAAACCAGTAGCGCTAATGTCTATGGAAATGACATGTAGCTGCCACTGTGCTGGAAAAGATTCTTCCCCATGTTTGCTTCTGTATGTCATCACCTTATAATTCAAAGCCTGGGGAGGGTGGTTTTGATTGGTTGAGCGTGGGCCATATGCCTTTGCCCTCACCGTGGGGGAGGCTGGGAATGCATCTGTCAGTTTGAGCTTGTAGAGTGAAGACAAGTTCTGCCTTCCAGTGTGGCAGCCCTCAAGCCAAAGAAGGTTTATTGTTTGTAGTTGCATTTTTAAAAAATCATGAAACAATACAAAAAGAAGCAATAAAAGTGGTTCCTGTAGGGGCAGGTCAGGAGAGGGGATTAGGATACATATTTCTTCATGTGCACACATTCCTATCGTTTTGAGTTTGATTTCAAATGTGTATGTATCATCTGGTCAAAAATAAAAAAATTTTAAGAGTAATGTAATTCTGTTCCCAAAGGTCACAAATCTAGGTGACTTCTTTCTTTAACTAGCATTCTCAGCAAGGACTAAAAACATCAAACCACCAAGTGCACTGCTAAGTTTAAATCTGTGTTATTTAATGCCACCAAATCCATCAGGCCAATTTGCTTTCCTCTTTTCTTTGACTGTTTTGGCATCCTCCCAAATGGTTCATTTTCACAATAGCACCTTGAATCTGCAGCAATTAGCCCCTCTGGGGAGGGGAGAAAAGGTATGGATTTCCCATATAATGCAATAGAATATGACTTGGTTTCTGTTTGGGAGATTTCAGAACAGTTTCTCACACACAAAGGAGGCTTTTCAGAACCAAATACTACATTGAGTCCCAAGGTAAAATGCAGCCAGTGGAGTGGTTCTGAAGACTTGCTCATTGCCCAGAGATGGATCTTTAGAGTGTGTACAGTTCTAGAAGGCTATGAGGAAATTCATCACCCAAGGATAGGGGCAGAAGATCCCATAAGTTCCATCAGGTGTCCTCTGGTGCAATCCTTATCCATCAGAAAGGCCAAGGATTCCTTTTGGAGAAAGTGCTCGGTGGGCAAGACAAGGAAAGGACCCTGCTAAGGGTAATATTCAAATTATTTAACAATTTGAATGGGATGGACCTGATCAATCAGGATAGACTCCAGCCATCACCTGAGTATCAGGTGTGTTGCTGATTTCTCAGCCCTATTCTTGACAACCTTGTCCTGGTCACCAGGAGCTTCTCCAGAGCTTGGAAATCCATGAGGTTCAATAAGAGGAAGTGGAGAGACAAGGGGCTTTTTTAACTTGTACTTTTCTTGGCAAGACTAGATGCAACCATCACGTAATCATTTTTTAATTTATTTTTATTTTTTTTTATTCAATGGTAACTATGTACATTAATGCACTTTTGGGGTACAGTGTGGGGTTTTCACATACAATCCGAAATACTTCCATCAAACTGATCAACACAGCCTTCATGTCATTTTCTCAGTCATTGTTTTAAAACGTTCTCATTCTACTCCTAGAGAGATTCACCTGTACCCCTGTAAGATAAACCTCAAAAATGGTCCCTCCAATCCTCTTCCCTCCACCCACTACCCCCTCCCTTCTCCCTCCTCCTCCCCACATTCTTAGGCTATTTGGTTATAGCTTTCATATAAAAGGTATAAATTAGTTTCATAATAGGGGTGTGTACATTGGATACTTTTTCCTCCATTCTTGTGATACTTTGCTCAGAAGAACA
>CAUYQV010015869.1:0-63826 GCA_963574575.1 Galagoides demidoff | reverse complement strand
GGCAAAACTGTAAAGGGAATAGAGTCCTTGACTGTTTTTTCGGCTTGACTATTATTGGTATATATAAAAGCTACTGATTTGAGAGTATGGATTTTGTTTCCTGAGATGCTACTGTATTCCTTGATCACTTCTAAGAGTATTTTAGTTGAGTCCCTGGGGTTTTCCAGGTATAAAATCATATCATTGGGCAGAGCCTGTTGATCAAAGGAGTAGGGCACTAGCCCCATATGCCGGAGGTGGTGGGTTTAAAACCCGGCCCCAGCCAAAACTGCAAAAAAATTTTTAAAACAAGTTAAAATCATAACATCTGTGAAGAATAAAAGTTTGATCTCCTCTGACCCTATTCGTATACCCTTGATCTCCTTCTGTTGCCTGATTGTGATGGCTAGGACTTCCATTACAACGTTAAAAAGCAGTGGAGACAATGGGCAACCTTGCCTGGTTCCTGATCTGAGTGGAAATATTTTCAATTTTCCTCCATTCAATATGATATTGGCTGTGGGTTTGCTGTAGCTGGCCTCTATCAGTTTAAGAAAAGTCCCTTCTATACCTATTTTCTTAAGCGTTCTGATCATGAAAGGATGCTGGATATTGTCAAAAAGTTTTTCTGCATCTTTTGAGAGAATCATGGTGCTCTGGTCTGTTATCTATTGTTCTAACCAATGGATGGAGGCTCCATCCATAACAGAGAATAGACACAGAGAAATTACACTGACGATTTCAAAGCGTTTTGAGAACAAGAATCAATCTCAGTTTGGATCCCACAACTTGCTCTCAGACATGCTGGGATATCAGATATATCTCAGATATACTGGGCAAAGCTACCCAATATATCATATCATCTTAGCCAGTTAAGAGCGTGGTTCCAAGTAGTGAGACCATGGGCCACCATTGGCTAATGAGGGGAGGGAGAAGAGCATGAAAGTTTAATGAGCTGAACCCAGAGATGTCCAGTGGATGAATTTACAGAGAAGTGACCCGAGACATTCTGGGTAAAGAGGCCTGGCCTGCCAATGCATGGGGCTTGCATATGGACAGCACCACATCTAAATGGCCTTCTTTGTTTCCAGGCAACGTCCTGCCCTTGGAGAATGTCTGGCCTCACTGGCAGCTGCCATACCAGTGGCATTCCTGGAGCCCACCCTTGACCGCTATAATCCACTCTCAGTCTTCAACACCAAAACCCCCAGGGAGAGATCCAGTAAGTATCTTCTCACAGAGGTCATCAACTCATTTCATGTGCTGAGACGAGAGCAGCCAGGAAAGCCACACAGGCAGGGAGAAGTGGCCCTACAGCACTGTTGTTTTACATAGTCTGAGTCTAAGGAAGAATAAGCAGCTAGGTTTATCTCCATCATATTAGAGAAATGTGCACAGCAAAGATTTCGCAATCATTAGGTTTGGTTTCCTCTTCTATAAAATGAGGAGATAGTATAGTTGATTTCTAAGTCCCTTCCATCCTAAGACCTCATGGTCTCTTATCTGCCATGGGTCTCAATTCCCATTTTCAACTTTGGGATGTGGCTACTTTTTTTCAGTCCCTCTCTAGAGTAGCATCAGAAGAGGCCCACACTAGTGACCTAATTACACTCTTCAAGTCCACAAAGAGGCTGTGTTCCTAAGGATGCTGACCATATATTGTTTATGTTCATGGAAGTTAAGACATAAAGAAGTTCCAGAAGGAACTAAAATTACACAAGAAGGAGAATTCTTTCACTAAGTTCTATAAAAGGACTCACCAACTATGGCCACAGGGCAAATCTGGCCCTCTACTTATTTTTGTTGTTGTTGTTCCCTACCTATTTTAAATAAAGTTTTATTGGAACGTAACCACACCTGCTCGTTTACATATTGCCTGTGGCTGCTTTAGCACTTCAATGGCAGAGTTGAGCAGAGGCAACAAACACTGGCCTGCAATGCCTAAAATATTTATTATCAGGCCCTTTACAGAAAAAGCTTTCTACTCTCTATTCTATAATAAACTAAAATCCAAGGCAAGTGGTAAACCTGTTTCTAGGGGGTGGAAGGGAGGGTCCTGACAGCCAGATTGTGATCCTGACTAGGGCAATGAGATAGAACAGAAGAGTTTCGCATAGAAGCCTTGAATCAAGCTTGGGCTCTAACTGGAAATAACTTAATGATTCAATGTATTCTGAAGCAACAATTACCAAACTGTGGGCCTAATCAATACTAAAAACAAGGAAAAAGTGCCCTAGTAAATGATTTTAAACAATCTTGCTATTCAGAACCAATATTTTCTTAACATGTTAATAACCATTGCCAGTAAATGGCTGGACTGGATAGAAATTCCTTTAAGTTCAATCCCCTTTTCTCCAGCTCTGTGAGATCCTCAAGGATAAGTTTTCTCAGAGAGAAAGGGCCCAGACCACACTTTCTTGGCACAGCTGTTCTTTTCATCTAAGAATGCACAGTGCTAAACCTTGGGTGCTTTCTTGCCACTTGCTTCTTATTACTTCAGATAAGAGGAGCACAAGGCCCCCAGGATAGATCATCAGGCCAGCTTAGACAAGGCTGCTAATAAAGTTCTTTACTGAGCTAGAATACCGTGGAGACTAGTGTTCTCAGACCTAGTCAAGAGAAAAACATTACCAAGATGCCTCAGTGTTCCAAAGTCCTATGTGAAATCTATAAGCTAAATTTTCTCCAACCTCTCTGGCCTCATCTCACCCGTTGTCCCCTTGGAGACTAGCAAAAAAATGTCTTCCCAACCTCATTTTTCTCTGCCCACTGCTGATTCCACAGCTTGCTGTGAAAGTGGGCGGTGAGCAACAGAGCAGACTTTAATGAAGTTGAAAAGCCAGGCAAGTGCGAGCACAAGGTTGCTCCCCAGCTCCAAAGGGCCACGGGCAGTGATGACAGCCCTGGATATTTACACATTTATTCTACTCCCGCCGTGACTTGAGAAATAGTGTCTCTCTGTCTCTGTATCAGCACTGGGTAATGCTGGGCCTCGGGAAAGAGAAACTACCTCTGCTCTTCAGATCCTGCCCCAGTGGCTTTCAACTTTTTTATCTCACAACACACTTGAACCTATGGTTAAACTTTTGTGGCACACTTAAATTATGTTGATCAAAAAAAAAAAGAGTAAAAAAAGAATGTACTTACTGTGCTTTCAACTTCTTTCAAAAAATATTTAATTAATGATCTTTAAAAATTTTTGTAGGATTTTTGAAAGGATTTTGTTATAAAATCCTTTCACATCACACCAGTGTGCCATGGCACAGCAGTTGAAAACTACTGTCCTGGCGGCACAGTAGCAAAGCAAAATGAGGATGTGCCAAAGACAGAGGAAAGTGTAGATTAGCCTCAGAGGGAGGGGAATGACTTCTTTCCATTGTCCTTCTCATTTTATATGATTTAATATGACATAGTTACACATTTTAAAAGTACTTATAATTGCATACTCCAATGGAAGAAAAGAGACAAGGTCATAATTAGAAATGACACAGTCCTTTATCCATCAGTTGACACCCTATGGGATTCTGCACCCAAGTGCCCTGAGCCCATGTTTTTCACCACTGGATTAATGTACATGTGTATACATATACTTGAAAAGTAGCATGTGCATGATTAGGTATTCTGGAATAAGCAGGCTTATCTGGAGCCAGAGAATGACTGATGGCTTAATGAGCTCTAAGAAAGTAGACTTCATTCATTATGAAGTGGGTGGCCTGAGGGAGAAAGGAAAGGGAGGAATGTATAGAGTGACAAATGATGTGAGCCCATGGTTTAGAAATGCGATATGAACTCATTTATCAAGGCGTCAGTCAATTGGGTATCACCATTAATCAACACTTGGCGCTTTGCCAGCAGTTACTCATATTCGTATCTTTGATGCCCTGTTATATCCTGGAGCACTTTCTCACTCATCCGAAAATTACTAAGATATGCCTAGAAAATGTTTAATGATGTTATTTGTCAGTTATAAATGGCAGTAGTCTATTAATCAGAATATTGTATTGACCCTAACATCCTAGCACCTGCTAGTTTTCTTTCCTTCTGTACTCTATTGGAATAATCAAACAAATAGAAAAGAGGTCCAATTTCAATGCAAGCCATCCACCTGTGTTGTAAACAGGTGGTGCTCTTTGATGCTGTCTTCTTGAAAGAAGAACTGCTAGGTGAAGAAAACAGGACTTCAAAATCTAACCCAGTGGTTCTTGAACTCTAGCATACGGAATCACTTGGGAAGCTTATTAAGGATTTCTGAGCCTTACTCCTAGAGTTTCTCATTCAGTAGATCTGGAGTGAGGCCTGAGAATTTGCATTTTTAGCCAGTTTTCAGGTGATGCTAATGTTACTGGTGGGAGAACTTACCTTGAGAACCCTTCAGGGTGTCCAACCTGTGGCCCATAGGCCACCTGTAGATTACATAAGGACTGTTTGATTTATCTGTGATGTCAGACATGGTGAAAAGTATCCATGGACTTTTTTTCCTCTTTTGCTCCTTAGCCCTTGTTAGTGTTTGTGTAATTAATGTGTGGCCCAAGACAACACTTATTCTTCCTATGTACGGCAGAGAAAAAAGAACACATTGGACACTCCTGTCTGATTCCAATACAACCCAACTGAGCTGTTTTTCAAGCCACTAACTCAGCAGACTTCATTTTATTGATTTATAACATGACATTTGAAGTTCAAAACACTTTCTAGACTGCAAATGTTTGTTCCACCCAAGGACCAATTACAAATAAATAAATTTTAAAGGTCATTATAAGGACTCCAGAGCAGCAACCTTAATCAACTGAGTTTTTTCCTTAATCAGGGAAAAAAGTGTCCATGATAATGTATTGCCTATGTGACATTTAAACATGCACACCTGAGCCTTCTCATTTATAATCTTATGGCAAATAATTGTACACTGGACTTGCATCTGCGGCAGTTGGCATTGTTCTCTGTGTAGGACCTCGAGGTAGAAAGTTTGACTCTACTGTCTTTACTGATTTACTGTAAGAGTATATGTGTAAAATTACTTTGGGAGGGTCTCCCCAGACTCCCGTGACTATTGTTGCTCTGCTGCAGGATATGAGGCAGACTCGTTCTCTGCAAATGACCGACATTGGCAATGGACTGTATCTGCCCCATGTGATTCCCTTCTACTGTAAATCACAGGATTTCCTATTAGTCCTTTTAGATGGTCTGGATGTGAAAAGACATTGGTCCATTCCTGTCTTCCAAAGAAAAGAGACATTTAGCCTTCTGTACACCAAAGGCCATAGCAATAGCAACAGAAAGTCATCACTAGGGACAGGGTGACAGCACTCCACTGGGCTTAGTCCACAGTGCAGAAACTGTTCTAGGCCCATTGCTTGCCACCTGCACTCACCACCCAGCAGGACCCTGTCTCAGCTGGAGATGCTTTCTGTCCACCATAGCAAGCATTGTTCTATCTTTCTGTTAGACAGTGCAAGCATGAGAGACGTCGAAACAGTCCCTTTCAGTTGGCCGATATTCCTAAAGGCCAAGGAATTTGGTTTGGCTTCTTTTATTTATTAATTCTTCAATTCCTATGGATCTAAAATCCACAAAGGAGAAAGACTTCAGCCCACAGTGACTCCAATGACAAAGGGGTGGCGGGGGCGGCTGCAGACATAACCTAATTCACTAACCATAACATGTTATTCAAAGTCTTCTGCTTGATCGTTGGAAAATTTATAAGAACTTTGCATTTTACTCCTAACTTCAAAAAGGATTTTCTCAAATCTTCCAGTGAAACCGATGTTCTGGGAAAATTCTACACATTTTTCCTGCAGCTTCCTGGACTGCCTGATGCTCCTGGGGTGCCTGATGCTTTTGTTCCAGTTTGAGAAGTTTGGTCTGAGGATGGGGGTTGTATGTGATCTGCTTCCAGGGCCCAGACAGATTCTGTAGGGATCAGTTAGCTCAATGGGCACACATGCAAAGCTTTGAGCTTGGGGTTCTTACTCAGAACTGTCCCATGGCCTCCACATGGAGTCCTTGTAATCTTTTCACCAGTCAGGAACCACAGTGTACTCTTAATCATCTTCCTGTCTTACAGGAAAGACTGTCCTCTCCCTTAAGGGAAGCCCTTGCTTCTTCTGTTTACAATTCTTATCTCTGACAACCCTCCCTGATTTAATGTTCAGGCCTGTCTGTTGCCACTTCATCCTGTCTCTCTTGTCCAGTGAAGTGATCTAAGTTGCTCAGAATAAGGAAAAGATAGGGCTAACTCACTATTCCTTTTAGATATATGCCTTCAGAAACATAAAGATTTAAGTGATTTGCAGAAACTCCATCAACTCACCTCAGGTCATCCACAGTTTCTACGGTGAAGCCAGAAATCAATGCATGTGTTATTTTTTTTTCTTCCCAGATTTCAGCTGGATAGAAAATATTGTTGTCTCTGGTCCAGCTGAAGGAATATTTGATAAAAGGATTTTCTTGTTCCTTTTCTAAACAGTGCAGATGTGATCCAGGTGCTTGAGGCATGACTTGGCAGCTTGTCCCCTCTGATCACTGCCTTTCCTGCAGTGGCCACACAGCCTAGGCAGGCAGGACAGAGGGAGAAGTCCAGAGCCCGGCTTTATCACACAGAAGTCTTGTGATCTGTCCCTCACCTGTGGCTCTATTGTAGTCCTGTAAACATATGTTTGAGTGTGTTAAGCTCAGTCTGACATCTAGGAAGCTAACACAGCTTCTGGAAGCTGCCATCTGCACACAGGCATCTGGGGGACAAAGACTCCCCTGCATCCCTGCTCGCTCCTAGGAAGCTCTGGAAAAGGAAGGGTGGGGCAGAGGGAGAGAAGCATGTGCCCACTGTGCTTTTTAATGACTATCCCTTTATTCTTCCTGTACCCTCTCGGTCAGTTCTGGGGATGCCAGACATGGTGGAAGAGATGTGTCCTGACATCGCCCAGCTGGAAGACTTGATGAAGGAAATCAACAACCTGGCTGAGTCAGGGGCCCGGTACATGGAGATGCCACACGTCATTGAGGTGGTCTTGCCCATGATCTGCAACTACCTGTCCTATTGGTGGGAGCGGGGGCCCGAGAACCTGCCCCCCAGCTCAGGGCCCTGCTGCACCAAGGTCACTTCTGAACACCTCAGTCTCATCCTGGGCGACATTCTGAAGATCATCAACAACAACCTGGGCATCGAGGAAGCCTCCTGGATGAAGCGCATCGCAGGTACCAGGGCCTCTGCTCCCCAGTCCCCCCAGCCAGGGCCCAAGAGAGCTGGATTCTCTCTCCATTTCCATTATTAAGCCCACAGTGGTGTTGAGCAAGCTCTATTCTATATTTAAACCTCCCTCCTCCACCCTTCCCCAGTTGCTTAACAGGAAGAAGAATTGATGTATCCTCTAGAAAAGCTTCCAGGAGCAGATGCCCCTGCCTCATGCCCATACTAATCCAGGCCCCTGAAATCTCTAGGAAACCCTTCTAAATAAACCCCACGCAAGTCCAATGAGAATTGCTTTATTTGTTTTTGGTACTTAAGAATCTCATTTGCTCTTACAGTAATAATTGTCCATAATTTTCTTTGTAAGTGATGCTGTGTGTTTCCACATATATAAAATTCACTCTCCTCCAGGTTGCACTCTAAGTTTCCTAATGCCACTCCGCACTTGTGTTTCACATTGTGATTTCCAAGATACTCTCTTAATATAGGCTCCTGGTAGCAGCACTTTGTTTTGTTTTTTGCTTTTTTTTTTTTTTTTTTTTTTTTGGTATCTCCCTAAAATTCCTTGCATGCAGTAGGCTCTTTGGTCTTAGCCAATTTTCTGTTTTTCTGTTCTTGAAGCAACCTCAACAAAAAAATAAGGTAGGCTTGGGAAATGAATAACCATGATTTTCACAATCAGGAAACCACAAATATTTATTGTCAAACTAGAGTCCAGGGAGATAGATACTAAGACAAAGTCATTGCTTTTGATGGACCTGCAATTTAGACAATAGCATCCACTGGTGACAGCTTCCTCCATGTAATCTCTTATCCCATGAAATACAATGGCTAACCTAAAAGCAGCTAGTAACCCAACACTGGGTATTACTTTCCTGAGTAAATGAACAGATATTATTCTACAAGACCAAGGAGCAAAAGTTCCTACCCACTTCCTGTCTCAGAAATGAACTGAGATCAAAATTATAAATATTTTGGGTACTGAGAGCTGCCAAACAGCATGGGCATCTGCAGACATATGAATAAAAAGGGTTGGTAATCCTGTCTTCCCCATTGGCTCTTGACCATAAGGCAATTTTTTAATAAGCTCTAATTTGTAAATCTGAATCAAGGGAAGGCAGGAGATCAAAAAATCTACCTTACCTCCCTAGTGGTGCAGAGAAGGAAAATGCATGGCACGAGGGCACTGATGGAAATTGAATGTTGGCCTGTTCCTCCACAGGTGAACCCCAGATCTCATTCAGTCCGGCCACTTAATTCCTGACTGAATTAAAGTGACTAAACAAAGTCAATTTGAAATTGTAACCCCAAATCATCCACACCAAGTATAGCCATTCTAATTGTATATTCAAGGCAGACCTCAGGGAAAGCTAACAGGTCACAACTTCTTGGTGAATACATCTCATCAGAGAGCTCCCTTGACCTTCTCTTTCTAAAACTGTCCTTTTTATAAAAGTAAAAAAAGGGAAAGTAAGATTAAAAAGAAAAATTGCTGGAATGTAGGCATTCCAATTGAATTTCCCTAAGCTAAAGGAACTTTGAAATACACATATCAGTGTACAGTCAATGGTTCATGACTCCTACTCATTTTATTCCACTTATTTTTTTCTTGCAATTATTCTGATTTTGATCTTTAAAAAAGATATGCTATAACACTCATCTAATTTATAATAAAAGAATATATAATCAATAGGATATAAGAAATATATAAGACATACAGAGTTTTATCTTTCTCTTTACAAAGGTCAAAATCATAGCCCCTCTGATTGCTTGTTGATACTTTTCAAAGTCTGGTGGTCACCCCAGCCTCTTATTGTTCATTAATAGCTGATATCAATATCATCTGCTTTAGTTGGGGCCCAGAGGAGCTTCCAGGCAGTAGCTTGGAAGTTCTCAGGTATTAAGGGCTAAGAACAGTGGTTGGATCAGTGAAAAACTATAGTTTTTTCTACAGAATAACCAGAAAGCATATAATTGAGTACCTATTCCTCAGCTCAGCAGAATATCGGTTATCATGAATGAAATGCTCCCTTCAGGGAGTTTAAAATCTTGCTAGTGAGTGAAAACCAATGTGAATATCTACAAAATGATCCAAGATCACCAGTGAGGAAGAGCTAAGAGGTGTGGCCTGCCTGGGCCATGCATGAGGAGTTCAGGGGTGGCAGGGCTCCCCAAGGTCTGGAGGAGCAGGGGGAAGAATACAGACCTTGTCCTATCATGTCCTGGTGCCCCAATCCCCAAGGAGGCTTTATGAGAGGGAAGTGGCAAAGAGGTCATCAGGGAGGGGAGCAAGAGGCAGGTACCACCAAGCTAATGGGTCTCCACAGCCTCACCTTTCAGTGTTACTTCTTTCCTTTTCACTGATTGTCATGACATGGAAATGAGAGGGAAGCCCTTTGTTTGCAAACACAGTGTACGCCCAGCCTATCATCAGCAAAGCCAGGCCAGACCTGCTGAGAAGCCACTTCCTCCCAACTCTGGAGAAGCTGAAGAAAAAGGCCATCAAGACCGTGCAGGAAGAGGAGCAGCTGAAAGCTGACGGCCGGGGAGACACCCAGGAGGCAGAGCTGCTCATCCTGGACGAGTTTGCTGTCCTCTGCAGAGATCTCTACGCCTTCTACCCCATATTGATCCGCTATGTAGACAACAGCAGGTATGGGGGAGACTCTGCCTTTCTCTGGAGATAATCTGGGCAACGAATTAGGATAGAAAGATGGTGTTGGGTTGTGTTAATGGTGAAGTGAAGGGAGATAATAGCTACTGCCAACAGTCCCTAGTGTCAGACCTCTGGGAAGTGCTTTCCTTGAACAGTGATTCTGTGTGATGTGTGGCATAGCCACCCCCTCGGTCCTTATACGCTACCATAGGCCAGAGGGAGTTGGTCAAATAAAGGTAGAAGTGACCCACTTCTGCCGCTCTGCAGTTCACTCACACATCCATTCAATCAGTACTACTTAACTGCGTTCCAGGCACTGTTCTAGGTATTGGGTGATAAAAGAGAATAGCAGGGGCAATGCTCTCTGGCCTGGGAAGCTCTCAGGCTGGGCGTAGGGGAGCATAGACAATAAACAACACATACAAATACATTATACAGAGCAGGGTGAGGAGAGGTAGGAGTGCGACAGTAGGATGGATTCCCCAATTTTTAAATAGGATGTTACTGAGAAAGCAACATTTGAGCAAAGACCAGAAGAAAGCGATGTCAGGAAGCATAAATGTCTGGAGCAAGGGTGTTCAGGAAACATCTGGTGCAGACCCTGAAGAAGGAGTGTGTTCGGGATGTTCAAGGATCCCACGGAAGCCAGCGTAGCTGGAGCAGAGTAAGGCAGGGGGGAAGCAGTAGGGGACACTGGGGAGGTGGCATGGGGCCAACGGTGCAGGCCTTGGAGGCCACGATAAGGACTCTGGTTTTCACCTTGAATAAAATAAAAATCTGGTGGAGATTTTGACCAAATCTGTGATGGGATGGAGGCTCCAGATGATCCAGACTAGCGCTGATGGTGATCCATAGAGACAGAAAGAGGATTTGCCTGCCAGGGGCTGGAGGGGGGGAGAGAGTAAGGAGGAGAGACTGCTTAATGGGATTGGGGTTTCCTTTCAGGGTATGAAAATGTTCTTGAACTGGATAGTGACAGTAGTTGTACAACATTGTAAATGTTCTAAATATCACTCATGGCAAATTTTACGTTATAGGGACTTTACCACAATTGAAAAAAAAAAAGTTGATGGTGGCTGAAGCCAGGGGGGAAGCAGTGAAGGTTGGCAGAAATCCTAAGATTCTGGGTCTATTTTGAAAGTAGAGCCTTTAGATTTTCCAGATTGTGGACGAGAGAAAAGAGGAGAGTTAAAAATGATTCCAGGAGGTCTTCATGGCCAAATGGAAGATGGATTCCAGCAATTGGGTCGAGAAAGAATGTAGGCAAAGTACTTGTTTTTCTTTTGAAGGGAAGATCAGGAGATCACTTTCAGACTTGTTAAATTTAGCTGCCTATTCAACATAAAAATGAAAATGTTGAGTGGGCAGTTGAATATAACAGTCCCAAAAAGTTCAGGGGAAGAGGTCTGGTGTAGATGTAGGAATCTTAGAGTCATCAACACATTAACAGTTACATCTCAAAGGAGGGAGTCAGGGATTAATCCCCACCAGTGTTTTGTTTTGCGTATTTGTTCATGTGGAACAACAGAACATTTATTCACATGGAAAACAAAACATCAGTGGGGTCACTTCTGACCCCACCATTTGGAACACAATAATGTAGTCTTTAAGGACTATGAACCTGGGAGAGATGAGGGAGCAAGGGCAGAGTTCCAAAGACTGAGCTCTTGTGCTCCCCAACCCTAAGAGGTCAGGCAAAGGAAGAGGAACAGCAGATGAGCCTAAGAGAACAGCCAGGGAGACAGAAGGAAAACCCACAGGAAGTGGTGTCCTGGGTACCAACTTCACAAATGGCTTCCAGAAGGAAAGAATGACCTGCTATTTCAAATGCTGCTGGTAAATGACATGAGAACTGAGATCAGGTCATTAGATCAAGGAGTATGGAAGTTATTGGTGACCCTGACAAGAGCAGTTTCAGTGGAGCATTGGAGATGAAAGCCCCTTTGGAGTGGGTTAAAAGAGAGTTGGAGAAAAGGACTTGGAGGCAGCAATACAGGCAACTTGTTCAATATAAACAAGAAGAGAGAAATAGGTTACTACTAGCTAGAAGTAGAAGCATGGCCAAGGGAGGAGTTTTTAATATGTGAGACTAGTCAGTTGTTTCTTTGCCAATGGGAATGATCAGCAGATGGGAATATGCTCATGTAAGAGAGAAAACCTCTATTGTGGGGTTCTCAGACAGGCCACAGAAGTTCTAGGTCATTCCTCCACAGCAGCAGGCAGAAGGCAGAGCCCATGCATGCTGATGCTGGGTAGGTGCATGTATCTATACATATGTGCTTGCATCCAGAAGTGGATAGATAGATGGAGGGCTGTAGGAGTCCTTTTCTGGTTGCTTCCATTTTCTCAGGGAAGTAGAAAAACAAGGCTGAGAGTGAAGATGGGGAGAAGGTGTTGGAAGTTTGAGGAATAATGGAATTTGTGAGTTGGCAGGGAGAGTGGACAGGTGGACAGAGCAAAGAAGCATGGGCTGGGGCGGCACCTGTGGCTCAAAGGCGTAAGGCACCAGCCCCATATGCCAAAGGTAGGGGTTTCAAACTCAACCTGGGCCAAAAACTGCGCAAAAAAAAAAAAAAAAAAAAAAAGCACAGGCTGCTCACCGGGAAGCATTAGGAACCCCACTCGAGATCTGTGGCCATGAATGCAAAGTGAGATCCACCAGCAAGGTGTCTTCTTCTCCAGCCAAATTCAGCTGCCAGGAATAGGCCCACAGTTACAAGAGAGTTGGGGTTTTCCAAGGTTGGAGCTTTGCAAAGCGTGCATGACAAAAATGGATCAGAGAGTGGAAGGTATGTGTAAGAAGATAATTATAAAGATTTACCATGGAATTTTGGCTGGACCATGAGGAAGGCAGTAAGGACATAGGAGGCTAACAGCCATGAACAGACAAAGGATCAAAAGATTGCTGATCCCAGTAGGGTCTAAGGATTGTTGGAGACTGGGTACCAGCTAGGAGGGGGTGATGAGAGAGCAAGATGCATGGATTTAAGATTATGGAATATGGGGAGGTTATAGTTGTTGGTAATGACCGTGGGATTGTGTTCTGAGGCAGGTGGAGGACAAGATCGTTAGAGATAAGAACAATGAACTGACAGGCATGGTGCTGGGAAGATCATAAACACATAAAGTGAAGAATGACATCTTAGAAAGAATATCAGTGAGAGAGGAGCTCAAAGCATAGATAAATGAATGGAAGTGGCTGGGCTGGGTCGAGAACTTGGTGTAGTCCAGTGAGATGAGATTCAAAACTGGGAGGCTTTAGGAGAAACTTCATTGTGTGTACCTCTGCTGTAGCAACTGGGCATCGTTTAGAGGAGAAATAGGAGAGAGCACAATGTGATGAGTTTACCCAAAGCTGCTGCACCTTTTTCTCAAGACCTCTTCCCTAAGCTCAGTCCTTCAGGGTAGTTGCCCCAAATCCCCCTTCCCTCCCCATCCCTCACCTTCAGCCCTTCACACTGACTCTGTGTGCCCACCATTTTTCCCCTCCCTGGGATAATGGTTATATGTTCTGCTGGTCAGGCTACATATCCCAGGTCACCATTATCCCTCCTGTTCTATAGAACTTCAAGGGTTGAAAAGCTTTTATGTCATAATTAGGCAAATTAATTCATGTAGTGAAATTTTCTATGTAATTCTCTTTCTCCAAGCCTAATGTGTTCGTTTGGTGCATGAAATTTAATTGAGCTATAATAAATAATTAATTATTTGAGAAATGTAAAGGCTTGAAGGACTGAAAGTCTGTAAAATAAAGGTGTGGATAGGCTGAACACAGACAATTTCACTGAATCTTAAGGTATGACGTTAAAGACCCTTGCCCTATTCATGTTTCTTTTTTCTATAATCAAATACGCATCATCTCCCACACCAGTTCTGCAATTCTCTGATAACAGTTTGGTATACAACAATCCAGATTAAATTCTGACACCAACTACCCAAAGTTAGTTTAGATCCCATAGTTCCCAGGCTTAGTGCCACAAGACTGTTCCCACTTCAGACACCTGCCACAAATGCGGTGCCCAGATTACCCATACCACAAATTCAGGGATTCCCACGATCCCCCTCTCAGGTTTGATGATTCACTAAAACAACTTGTAGAATTCAGGAAAGCACTTCACTTAAAATTATCAGTTTATTAGAGTAGATATATCTCAAGAACATCCAAGTGGAAGAGGCATACAGGGAAATGTAGGAATGTGTAGCAGCTCTGTGCCCTCCCCAGAGCACACCATCCATCCAGCAGACCAACATATTTACCAACCTGGAAGCTCCTCGAATCTCATTGTTCAAGAGTTTTTGTGTAAGTTTCATTATGTGGGGTGATTGGTAAAACATTGCACGGCTCTTGGTGATTGAGATTGAACTTAATCTCCAGGACTTCTCCCCTCCCCAGAGTTGGGGGTGTGGCTAAAAAATCCCCATGCATGTGCTTGGTCTTTCGGGTGACCAGCCCCAAACGGAAGCTACCTAGCCCTGCCCTCAAGGGTCACCTCATTAGTATGAACCCCATTGTGGCCAAAGGGGCTCCTTACAAATAACAAAAGATACTCCTATTACTCAGGAAATTCCATAGGTTTTAGGAGTTCTGTGCCAGGAATCAGGAGCAAAAACCAAATATATATTTTTATTATACTACACCCTCTTAGAGTTTAAAGCCCTACTAGATAAATTCAGAAATGTTTGATTTTAAAATATGTACTATAGACATTGAAGGGATGCAGGAATATTTAGGGGAACACTTGATACCTTTTTTTCTTTTTTTTTTTTTTTGAGACAGAATCTCACTGTGTCACTCTCAGTAGAGTGCTGTGGCATCAGAGCTCACAGCAATCTCAAATTCTTGGGCTTAAGCTATTCTCTTGCCTCAGCCTCCCAAGTAGCTGGGACTACAGGTGCCCAGCTATTTTTTGTTGTTGTTGTAGTTGTTATTGTTGTTTGGCAGGCCCCGGCTGGGTTTGAACCCACCAGCCCTGGTGTATATAGCCAGTGCCCTAGCTGTTGAGCTACAGGTGCCAAGCCCATTTGCCCTTTTTGAGTGATATCCCATTCTGCTATAAGCAGGAAATAGGTCTGGACATACTCATTTTGGCATTTATTTTATAAGGTACTTATTTAAATAATTTATATAAGATTAATTATATTTAGCATTTCAAAGTGAACACCTTACATACATAATCTCCTTCTTTCTCTCTCCATACTTATGTATGAATGTATGTATAAACACACACATACACATATAGGGTGCCAAAAAAAGGTATCCACATTTTGTGAAAGAAAAAAATGTGCATACTTTTTTTGGCACCCTCTGTATATAAGGAAATTATAATACTTACTTTTGCAAAAGAAATCCTGTTCTGAGGGTCATCAGTTCAGTCATTTTCAGTAAAATAATTATGTTAGCAGTCTAGAGAAGGAATTTGTTAGAGTTTGAAGTGAAAACAAAAATAAGAGTAAGGTTGCTCCTGGAATAGCTCTTTAATTGCACTCGTCGCTATTGACAATCAACACTCAAGACAGAGTATGTTCTACTTACACAGGTTTTGACAGTTGCTAAAAATGGCAATGTCAGAGAGTCTTTGAGATCATCATTAATTCATTCATGCCCACTTTTCAATCTGTTCTTTCCTGAGCATCATGTCATATGAGCCCTGCATAGAAATACATCCTTCCACTGTGGGAGCCTTTACCTTCTTCAGATCCTCTTTTTATCCAAAAATATTTAGCTGGCTTTAAATCATGGAATTGTGGCATTGGCAGGGATAGTTGAGGTCACCTCATCTTACCTCCAAGTGGATGAATACATGCCTGTTGCTTTTTCCAAGCAGAGGATTTCCCGCCTCTCTTTGCCCACAACCAGCTATCAGAGGAGTGGAGGGCAAAGATGACAGACACAGCATTGCTTCGTGCAGTCCCACTCTGGTTTAGGGCAGCTCAAATCATCTCAACCCAGGCTGTAACTCTCACCCATCGGCTCTAATTTTGCTCTCAGGAAACACACAAAATTAATTTCTCTTGTGGCACTCTCTAAATATTGAAGAGAGCCATCTTGTGCTCTCCTCAGCCCTGCTGTCCTTGTCATAATAAACCCTTGTGCATCCTTCAGCCTTGACACAGCAGTGTTTGAAGCATCTTTGGTATCTGGAACATTCTTGTAAAGAGACACTTCTGTGGGTCAGTGTTCGACCTGAAGCCGACTCTGAATGAGAGAGAGCCCCAGGCAAGGTGTGCCCAGAGCAGGGCACATCATCTCCCTATCTTCTCATGCCAGGAGACAGAAGTTAAGACACATCCAGCAAGTCTGTTGATAAGAGACAGTGGCTTCTTGGCCTCCTTTCTGAGAATCAGGAACATAGAAATGAACTGTAAGTAGTGTGATTTTTGGGGGGGTGACAACCCATCCCTCAAACTGTAGAAGGGAAGCAGAGTAAATCCTGGACAGTGACTGGCTGGGCCCAGGTCCCCTACTGGAGGCTTTGGAACAAAGCTGGAAAAGCTCTTCCCTCCAAGTCAGGCACCGTGGGAGCATGGCATTGCTTTCTTTCAGAACCTGATAACTTGTCTTTTTGAAACTGGAAGTCAGAATCTCCTTACTCTTGCCAGCACCCAAGATTCTGTATGCATCTTGTTTTCTCTGTTAATATGCTCAGCCGTTTCATTCCCTTAGGTTGCCTCCACCCTCACCTCCATATGACAGATTCTCAGATCATGACTTCCAAACCCATCTTTCTTCCCTGTCTACAGCCTTGCATTTTCCAACTGCCTTTTGACAGCAAGAAGTGCAAACGATATGGGAAACCCATAGATCAGCTAAATATCTCCAAAAGTACCTAAATAGTGACAGAGATGGTGAATCCCATGGAAGACGGACAACTGGGAGCAGCCGAGGGAGACACCTGCTTGCTTCCCATGGAGGCCGAGACAGTATGAGCAACATAGAAAAGATCTTGGGATCTTCTTTCTCCTCCCAATACCCTCCTCCTCTGGCTTGAGGGAGAGTGCAGAGAGTTTGTGTGCCTGGAGGGAGGGGTGAGGGATATGTAGGAGATATTTTCCTTCACACTCACCACCATAAACTTGAAAAAAGAGCCTCACTAGAGCTAAAGAGTAAAGATTTTCATCTCTCTCACCTTCTCTCCTTCTAACTTTCTTTAGAAATGCTGTAGACTTTCTCTTTGTTCTTCCTAAATAAAAGCTCTTTTTTGTTACCCTGAAAAAAATAAAAAACAGGCCAGGCACAGTGGCTCACTCCTGTAATCCTAGCACTCTGGGAGGCTGAGGCAGGTGGATTGCTTGAGCTCATAGGGTTCGAGACCAACCTGAGCAAGAGCGAGACCCCATCTTTCAAAATAGCCAGGTGTTGTGACAGGCACCTGTAGTCCCAGCTACTTGGGAGGCTGAGGCAAGAGAATCACTTAAACTCGAGATTTTGAGATTGCTGTGAGCTGTGACACCATAGCACTCCACCTAGGGTGACAAAGGGAGACTCAGTCTCGAAAAAATAGAGTGAAAATCTGCCTCATAGAAGAAGCGTGGCCAAAGCAAAATTGGTTCGGCTTCTGCAGTTTCACCTCCTTCCCACATGCAGACAAAGAAGTCAAAACCCCCGTCTTAGCTTCCTCCAGGAAATGTTCTTAACATTTTGTTGTGGGTGCTCTTGCTGCCCACATTCCCTTTCCTTGGCAGGACAGGATATAACCCTTGCCCTCTGCCACTCAAGGCAGAATAGAAACCTACCAAGCTCATTTAAATCAAAACACTAAGAAATGAACAGCTGGCAGTTCTGATAAAAACTCAACACTTGATCCTGCACTCTGGAAGGTGCTCCTGAAAAATCAATATGAAAGAAATCAAAAAGCATTACCACCCTGGAGCCTCAAGTTTGAATTGCTTTTGGCTCCTAGTAATGGACAACAGACTGCAGTGGCTTAAACAACTGAGAAATTTAATTTCACACATAAAAGAAATCAAGGGCCAGTATGGCTGTCACTCATGAGAGCCCCTCCCTCCCCTGTCTTTACATCCTTAACACTGGCCCCCATCTTCAAAGTTACTGGTGTGATATGCCAGAGTTCCAGCCTTCATATTTCCATTCTAGATAGGAAGTAGGAAATCACCAGGAGAAAGGTAAAAAGTCACCTTTCACTGTCTGATCCCTTTTGAGAAAGCTTTTCTAGGAGGCTCGTCCAACTTCTGCTTACATCATATTGATCAGAACTTAGTTACACGGCTGTGGCTCAACAGAGGCTGGGTAAAGTGATCAGCAGGGCATGTTGCCACACTGAACAAAAATGGGCCTTGTTCCTGTGGAAGAAAAGGATGAGTATTGGGTAAACAACAGTAATGTCCACTACATGCAGGAGAGGCTAGTTGAACTGGAAAACAAGAGATCAGGTAAGGCTGGAACCCAGGGCAGTAAGAATTCCAGAACAAGAGAGGGATCCCAAAGGGATCTTGGCCTGATGAGTCTGCCAGGCACTCTTCACAAATGGGCAGGAGGTACAGGCTGCCAAGGGAAGTTCAGTCTAATGTCCCAGGGCTTAGGGGACTGACTTTTGATAGCTGTCGGGCCAATGGGCATCAGGTTTTTCAGACCATTCGTGAGAGCCAATTTTTTCTTTTCTTTTTTTTTTTTTTTTTTTTTTTTGGCCAGGGCTAGGTTTGAACCCGCCACCTCCGGCATATGGGGCCGGTGCCCTACTCCTTTGAGCCAGAGGTGCCTCTCGGAGCCAGTTTTTTTTTAACCTAAGACAGGTGATGAACAATTTAATTTCTGTGTCACTATGATATTGTTATATAATAAAAATTCACACTTGGTTTTTATCCTCAGTTCTGAATTTCCTAAGGGTTGGAGTGAGAAGAACATCTTTTGTTATTTATAATAACCCCCTTTCAACCATCCCTGAGTTTATTCTTATGAGATGACTCTTAGAGGATAAGGACCAGTTGCCACAAGGATCGACCCTTTCAGCCCTATCCCTACTCCTTCACCAACCCCACCCCTCATCACCCACCTTGGAGGATGGAAGAAGGGCTGGATATTGAGTTTAATAACCAGTGGCCGGTGATTTCACCAATCATGCCTGCATAATGGAGTCTCCATAAAACCCCTAAGCTCGGGCTTTGCGACTTCCTTTTTGATGAACACATGGAGGTGCTAGGTGGGTGGCAAGCCCAGAGGGGATGGAAGCTCCACACCTCTTCCCCATACCTGTCCTCTTCATTGCTTCTCTTCCATATGGCTATTCCTGAGTTGAGTCATATCCTTTGTAATAAACCTGTAATACTAAGTAAAGTATTTTCTGGAGTTCTGCAATGCTTTTCTAGCAAATTATTGAACTCAAGTTTATAGCCAGTTGGTCAGAAGTATAAGTCACAGCCTGGTGTCTAAAGTAGGAGGCAGTCTTTTGGGACTGAGCCCTTTAACCTGTAGGTTGTCTATTAACTCCAGGTAGTTAATGACCTAATTGAATTATAGCACATCCAGTTGGTGTCTGGAGAATTGGAGAATTGATTGACGTGAGGGACAGTCCCACACATTTGGTATCAGAAGTGCTGAGTAGAAGAACAGTGTGTTTTTTTTAATTGCTCTATGCAGACATTTGAAAATGGCAAGTCACCCAGCCCTTTAAAAATATGATTTACTTCAAGTATATAAGATACTTAGGGGCAAGACAACTTGTAGAAAATGACTGAACTCTGCTGCAGTTTAGCCTGGTTTCCTTTTTAAAAAGAAATAAGTAATGGTTTTTTATAGGAAATTTTCAAACCATTTTAGAGAGAGTGGGAGATAACTATCTCTGCATATAGACTTCAAATCACAATGACAATATATTGCCTTAAAAATTTCATTCATAGGGTGGCGCCTGTGGCTCAAAGGAGTAGAACACCAGCCCCATATGCCAGAGATGGCAAGTTTAAACCCAGCCCTAACCAAAAATTGCAAAAAAAAAAAAAAAAAAATGTATTCATAAAATTGGCTTTGAATGGGAAAAGGGTGGGGTCTGAACGTTTAGAGTTCTCAGAATTTCAGCAGTTTGACAACGACAAGTGTCAAGGACAAGATTAGATGTCATAGTGATCAAGACTTTCCTAGTTTTGCTAGTCTTATGTATTAAAGGAGGCCTGTCCCAAAACTTAGAGCTTAACCTTACCCAACTCATCAGTTTAAAGAAGAAACAAAGCCTACCTTTGACAATTTTGAAATGTTGATTTCTGACAAGTGGTAAGATAATTCTTGAATCTTTCGGTAAAAATTGAAATGATCATTGTAGGTCCTTCAAAAAATCTATTCCAATTTCATACCTATATCTAAGCATGTAAGAAGTCTATATTGATATTCAGTCTCTTTGATGATTGCCTTCATTTGGAATTGCAGTTTTATTTGGATAAGTGTTCATAGCTGATGTTGGAATAATTTTTAGGGTGTGAACATTTTAATCCTTACTTATTTTCAATATCTATCCATTTATTTTTTGACCCAGATCTAACTGGCTCAAAAGCCCTGATGCCGATTCTGACCAGCTCTTCCGCATGGTGGCAGAGGTCTTCATCCTGTGGTGTAAATCGCACGTAAGGACACATTTGGGCCCTGGACTTAGGACAGTGGTGACAAGTAGAGACCTTGGCAAACATCATTGTAATGATTGCTTTTTTTTAATTTCCCCTCACTTAGAACTTCAAGAGGGAAGAGCAAAATTTTGTGATTCAGAATGAAATTAATAATTTGGCATTTTTGACTGGAGACAGCAAAAGCAAGATGTCAAAAGTAAGTCCTTAGAAATCAGTGACAAAGCCTCTTCAACTTTGACCTCAGCCATGACTTGGATCCATTTTATACACATAGTTTGTGGGGTTTAACACTGTACTGTAGTTAGGCCAAACTGTATAACCAACAGCCTCCGCTTCTGTTTCTTTGAGAACAAACCAGAAGAAACTGCTCTCAGAATAAGCATGGTCATCACATTTTATGAATAAACAGTTGCTTGTATGTCAAAAGTTTATGTTCCACGACTTGCCTAAGGCATTTGAGAGGTCTCCAAAATAGAAGCTGTTCTCTGTGGCTTTAAAATAGAATATTTCCTGTGTAGTTAAGTACAAAAAAAAATATCCATGCCTAGACTCATGTTTTCACTAGCAAAGAAGAAATGGTCTTGCTTTGAAGATTTCAACTGCCCATACTCTTACGTGATGCTTGTTTTCCTCTATCTGGAATAGCCAATAGCCGTTTTATTTCAGCTGTGTTGACCTCTTAATGCCTTCTGCTTCTTTTTCATGACAGTTGCACTCAGAAAGTCAAACATTTGTCCTTCTCCCTGCAGGAAATGTTTGAAAGAAAGCGTACTAGACATGTGTCTGAAAAAAGAGAAGAGTGTAGCAGGAATATAAGAGGCGGAAATCAGCCTCCCCAGTCCTCCTGAGTTAGCTCTGCACACTGAGGCTTCCTTACTTTAATTGGAGAGATTGCTCAGACATACCCCTTCAGGTGTACCTCCAAAAGCAAAGCCTACTTACATGTGATGTTTTGTTACCAGGCATCGTGGCTCACCATTGATTCTGTTGGCCCAAGAAATGTGCCTCAATGAGGGTTGATTGTATATGTCAAGTATAAGTGACATGTGATACCTGAGATGTGCACCCCTCTCATTGCCGGTACAGGGCTGGCTGCCTTGGACGGACACGAAGGTGGAGTGTGCATGGGGACCCCTCAGAAGGGAAAGATGGGAATCATGGGTTTGTTACAAAGCCCTTGGGCATCTTTCCAAATAACCATGTATGTAAGCTTCAAACAACAGGCTGCTAGGACACCAAAAATGGAAATTTCAGCAGCCAGAGCTCCACCAGGCATAGCTAGCTCTGGTTGCCTGAAAGCACTCGGAACTTTCTAGCCCGTTTGACTTTTAGCTGAATTGACACAAATGCCTCTTCCATCATCCAAAAGTTGACCTTTAAACTTCAGAATACGCTTTAAGTGTACATTAGAATACATTGCACTAGCATACATTGTTTAATAAAGCTGAACAAGCAAAACTATATATCTACACATAGCAGGGGAATCACATTCAGGAGGAATATTTGCTGCCAAGGAGCCTTACGGTGGATCTTTTTGTGCTTTAGATAATTGTGTTTGTTTTTCAAAATTATTTTGTATTCTCTGTTTGGTAAACAAATCTGCTGCTCATGTGAGGCACACAAGGTAGGATTTTTCAGATCTCCCTCCCTGGGAACTCTGGCTTAAGTTGCCTCTGCTGGGCCTTCTTTTTAATTATTTTAACTTTTTTTTTTTTTTTTTTTAAGAGAGAGGGTCTTGCTCTGTCACCCAGAATGGAATGCAATGTTGCAATTATAGCTCACTAACCTCAAACTCCTGGGCTCAAGCTATCCTCCCACCTGGGCTGGGATCACAGCATGAGTACCATGCCCATCTGTGTATGGTCTTCTTACAGCTGTCACAGGTTTTTATTTGACCCTGTCTCCTTATAGAAAGTCAATAAGTCCCAAGCAGGTTCCATAGTGTCTTCAATTTGGGGTGGATCCCCAGGCTCAGGCTTAAACCAGCTAGCATCCAGGGGGATGTGGCAGGGGATGGCCACAAAGCAGTGGAAACAGCTCTGATACAAGAATTTAGATCTTGGATGGACAGAAATGGCAAAGACATCTTCAACCCTCTGGTGATAAATCAATGCTCAGTGTCAGAAAGAGATGAGGCTATGGAAAATAGCATTTGAAAACCCATCTACTAACAGACTAACCTGACAATTTGTTCATTCACATCCCTGAATAAGAAAAAGGGGACATTTGTCTTATCAGAGGGTGGTCATGTTCAGAATCCGAGTCTCTTCCCTATTGGTAAGGTTAGTCTGCAGGAATAAACTTTCCTTTCATTTCCATGGACATTGTATGCCAATTCTTCACTGAGATAGGGTCAAAATTATTAACAATGTAACAGATGAAAGGACACTCCCTAGATATGAATAATACTTGCCATGATCCTCAGGGTAATAAATATTCGTAATTGTTGCCTCAGTGGAGACCCAGAGTATAGCAGTAAATAGATTGGAAACTGAAAGGAAGTTAAGTGCTACCTCCAGGGTACTATAGCTACAGCTTTGCATCATTCATTTTAACTCCTTAGGCCCTGGTTTACCAGTCTGTAGAATGGGGTTGAGCTTACTACCTGACTTCTCCCAGCTCTACTAAAATGTTCTGATTAAAAGTCAGTTCCAATGGGTATCTCTAGAATAGAATAATATTTGATAAATGTAATGCATTATTTCAAATAAAGAGATACCATGCCTCTAATAAATAGCAATTCATGGCCATTTCTGGTAATTTTTTAAATGTAGAATTGCATATTGAGGGGCCAGGGAAAGGAGGTATTCTCTCTTAGTAGCTGAATCCCCATTGCCTTTGCTGTCCCTCATTTAGATGGCCTCTCTACCACCTGATCTGAATGGTCACCTGTGCTTGCTTTTACCTCCACTCTTTACTGAATCCTGGTGTATAAATGAAATTGGCCTTGGTGCACATGGCAGGCTTTGTGGAGGTGTGTGTGTGAATGCTGCGTGCCACACACCCTGCCCATGCCATTGCCAATGGAAAGGAAGTGGAGAAAATACACAGTAGGCCACCCTGTTCCTACTAGATTAACTGAGGATCAGTTCAAAGGTGTTATTTTTCTGGCAGGTAACTCATATTTTTGTTAAGACCTCATTGTGTATTTTGTTTATATAACACCGGTTTGCAAATATATATCAAGCTAAATATAACTAAGCTGAGCAAGTTTTTTTTTTGTTTTGTTTTTAAACTTGTTTTGTTTTCTGGAAAAATGGCAGCAGCTTCCTCGGAGGGGAATGGTAAGTTAGAACATCTTTAGCTCAAGAAATGCCAGTTCCTTGACCAAGACTATAAACAATAAAATTTAAAAAGCTGTGATGCAGGAAATATTAGAGTACGTCATGGTTCAAAGCCACTGCACCGCACAGAGTGTGATTTCAGGGGTTCAAAGGGATAGGAAACATTCTAAAAAAGATCTTTGAGATGTTCAAGCGTATTCCACATGTGTGAGCTTGCTCTTTGCTCCAAGCTCCACTCTCATTCACTCTCCTCTCTCATTCATTCTCTCCTCCCACCTCTTTTCTCTTTTATTTTTATTCCCTTTGTTCTTGCACTTCTGGGTTGTGCTCACAGGTATACTGGCAGGACCACACACACACACACACACACACACACACACACACACACGTGCACGCATGCAAGCACACACTGTCACACTCTCCCTCTCAATCTCTCCGGTCTCCTCCCCCCTTCCTCCCGCCACCCTTCCTCTCTTCTCTCACTGCTCTCTGTCCTTTGTGTCCACAAAGCACAAACCTGTGCTTTCTCTTCTCACTCCTCCTTCCTCCTCCTCCTCCCCCCTCTGTGCTCTTCCCTTATTTTCTCCTTACTCCCCCCTCCACTCCCTTTCTCACTCACTCCTCCTCCCTCCACCTCCCCCATCCTCCCCCCTCTCTTCTCTCTTTCCTCGTCTCACCTCCTCCCCTCCTTCCTATCCCCACATCTCTCTACTCCCTCCTCTTCTCCTCTCTCTCCTATCTTCCTCCCTCTCTCCTCCTCCTCTCTCCTCCTCCCCTCTCTCTTCTATCTTTCTCCCCCCTCCTCCTCCTTTCTCCTCCTCTCTCCTCCTCCCCTCTCTCCTGTCTTTCTCTCCCTCTCTACTCCTTCTCTCTCCTTCTCCTCTCCACCCCTCCCCTCCACTTTTCCCTCCCTCGTCATTCTCAGACTACCAGAAATTCTTCTTTCCTCTAATATCTAATGTTGGGTTGAGTTCTCTTCACCCCACTCACCCTCAGTGGGGATAAGAACCTCCCCTGGCACAGGCTTGCCTTTGTTCAGAAGCCTGGTGCAAAGTCTCCTAGTGTCCATGTGGTATGTCCTCTTCAAACTCCCTTGTCCCTTAAGTCTGTACTGTTTCCTGAAGTTCCATACATAACATCATGAGTTTGATTATAAACTACTGGAGACACTTTATGATCTAAGTGTGGAGAAATGAAATGATCTTAAAAGTATAGGAATTGGTAAGTTTCTATTTAGGAAGTAAAGTTTCAGCCAACTATTTTTTTAAAAAAGCATTTCCGGCATTAGAGAATTGCAATGAATTAACTAATTTTAGCAATATATGAGGAAAATAATGAGCAGGTAGAAGCCTTTGACCTAAGGTATGTTTAAAGATCACAGCACAGGAGGGAGATGCTCCATCCTTTGGGATGTGGGGTTTTCCTGGGTCTCACCTTTGATATTTCTAGAGTCTTTTTTTTTTTTTTAAAGCAAACCTTTTAGCAGAAGCCTTTTTCCCTTAGCTCAGTTCTATCCTCTCTTTTTGTGACCACAGATCTGGGTTTGGCAATGCAGTGAATAAAAGAAAGAAGTAAAATTGGGGTCTTTGTTTACATGACAGATTGTCTGTGGCCCACCCAGGTGAAAGGGGGAGGTGGAAGGGACAGAAGCCTTAGATCTTCAGAGTTCATGTGAGTGGCCAGATCTGAAGGCCACCCTGGGTGGGGTCTGAGCACAGCACACTCCAAAAAGCAGGTCTACTCCTGCCTGAGGTAGATTGCTTGGGCTGGATACAAATCCTCTGAGCAAATTAATCTCCATTCTAACCTCCCACTCTTCATGCCATGCTCAACTGGCTTCCAGCATGGTTGAGTTTCTGTTGTGTTGGCTGAGAAACTAGGGCTAAGAAGGGATGACTAACATGTTGTACCTTATGCCTTGGGCCCTGCTTTCACTGACTAACCCTTCTCCTTGTTTCTTTTTTTTTTGTCTTTCCACACAGGCCATGCAAGTAAAGGTACAGGTCAAATGCATGACGTGTCTTTTCTGTCCTAGTCTTAGAGGTGCCAGGCTCTGGCCCCCTCCGCACAGTGATCACCATGGGGGTGGTACAGAAGGATATTCCCACCTGGAGGTCCCCAGGCCTGCTTCAGGGAAGACAACTGCCTGTCAAAGAGTGAATGTAGGCCTACCCACCCTTGGAATGGGGAAGCCGGGGAAGCCAGCCAAGCCTCGCCCTAACCGAGGTCTCCTTGCTATCTCTGCTCCCTTGCCCAGCTGCCCTCACGGCAGCCCCCACACTAGCACACATAGGGATGATTGACTGGGCTTGGGAACCCAAGGGACTTCTCCTTATGGAGCCACCCAGGGTCAGAGTCCTGTTTCCTGCTAGTCTCAGCCCTTTCACACTGTACATGTTCTGCCTCTTACACAAGAATCATGGAGTTCAAAGAGAGTCTTCCAAGGACCAAATTCAGGGTTTCGAAGTCAGGAGATAACCATGAGTTTTTGCATAAAATGTGCATATGCTGGAGTAAACCCTGGGACAGTTTTCCAGTTGTTTATGTAGAAATTTTTCCCTTTTGTTCATCAATGTGTATCTGCTGCCTTTGTCCCAAGTCCACTACTCGAAGGTATGTGGTGGAGAAAGGGAGATAACACAGGAACCAGATCACACGCAGCTCCTAGTTAGAGGAGGACAGCGGAGCCCAGGCAGGACAGATTCTGTCTGGTTGTTGGCTCGGCTGCTCACTTGCTGTGTGACCTTGGAAAAATTATTAAACTTCCCTGAGCATCCGGTTCTCATTTACTGAACTGAAGGTTGTTGGCAGGGTTATGAGTATTTTATACACGTGGCAGGCACATTGGAGTCACATCCTAAATGCAGCATTTATGATTAGGAGAACATAGGATCAGCCAGATCAAACAGAGGGTGAGCAGCAAACAATTTAAATTATATAATCAAATCCACATAGTTCTGTGTTTGAATATCTTTACTTGAAAGTATACTAGGTATTACCATTGTCATTCTAGTTTTATGTATACATGATGCCACAGAGTTTATATAAACATAAAGTTCTAGTTTTTAATAGATGATTGAAAGCATTTTCAAGGGTAATTATACTATAAGGGAGTTTTGCTCTAAGAAACAACCTTTGGAATTCTACCTCTGATGGCAGAATGTGTAAGGGACCCTGCAGCACTCAGGAAATGCCAGAGCGCACAGCCTTCACGTGAACCCACTTTCACCCTCTGCTGTGTTCTGAAACACAAAAGGCGTCCTTCTCTTAGCCTCCTCTCCTTCTGCCTCCCTTGTCCTGAGGGCTGACTGGTGTTTTGGAGCAGTAGGCGCCCCTGCTACCAGTAGACTCGTCTGGCAGTGTTTGGCCAGCCCGGGTTCTGCTGGCCAGGGGCTGCAGTGTCTGTGACAGAACCACCTGAAGGTGTGGTGAAAGAACTCACAGCCTTTTCCAGAGTGTCTGTTAATAGTTATAAACGTCTTTCATGTTTTGCAAAGTAATTTAAAGATATTACTCCCAAGGCAATGTTAACTGTGGCCTTTCACTTCTCTTCAGAAAGCCCATGTCTCATTATATGAGTTCACCCCCAGTCCAGGAGGCCTGGATCTTGTGTGCCACTTCTAGGAGCAGGATCTGGCCTTCCCCTGCTCCCAGAGTCCTGCACCTTTGTGTGACTATGAACCACAGCACTGAAAACACTCTACAGCACCTCACAAGCAAAGCATCCCTCTCCCTAGGGGTCTTTAACATGCTTCAGCCTACCCAGCCCTCCCTACCTCTAGTTCAGCTGAAGCACAGTGCCACAAGCAGGGCCCCATGAGGACATCCTGGCCCCTTTGCCACGAGGCACTGTGAAACTCAAGTCACTGCAGTGCCAGGTTTCCTTGAACCTAGTCTGGATCCACCACGTGCAGTGGAGGATCAGGGTCCTCAGAGGTATGTGGGGCTGCCACAGTGCCAAGGCCCTGTGTGTTTGACTCCTCACTGAATGAACCATCTCTGAGAAGGATGAGAAGGTATAAGCCAGAGATGGGGACAAACACCCATGAACTCGGGGAGTTCTTTTCTTTCATGCCATCAGTTTTTCTCCTAACTTTCCCCTAACCAGATCCTAAAGCAGTGTGGGGATGTCCTCTCCCAGTGAGAATTCACATGCCCTGTAGAGGGGAGGTGCTTGGAAACACCAGCTCCTGCCTTGGAAACATAGAGCCGATGCCCTGCGGGGGGCGCTCCTGCACATCTGTACTGATTCCCCAGCATCAGAATCTCACTTTTCTGGGGTCATTTTGTCAGTGATTAAGTCATTCTTTTTGTAAAACACTTGTTTATTGGTTCATTCAGTCCAGAAGTGAGTGAGCCAAGACTGTAGGTGTCTGTGATGTGTCTCTGGTTACGTGGTCTTGTGTGCATGCATGAAAGGAGGCGGCTCAGGGTCACAGCTGGTATTTTTACAGCTGGTTCATCTTTGTCTAACACACTCTCCCTTTACCGTCCTTTGAAGTGTACTGACAGAGCCACACAGAGGCAGGTGGCCTCTGAGATGAGGCGGTTCTTTTCAGCATGTCACTGAACTCCTCTCTGTTTATTTCAACATCATTTCCTAGTCTGGAGGACAGGACCAGGAACGGAAGAAGACCAAGAGAAGGGGAGACTTATATTCCATCCAGACCTCCCTCATCGTGGCTGCTCTCAAGAAAATGCTGCCCATCGGTTTGAATATGTGCACCCCGGGCGATCAGGAGCTGATCTCCCTGGCCAAGTCGCGATACGGCTATGTAAGCTGCCCCGCTGACTGCGCTGAGCGCGTAAGGCGGGTGGTGGGAGCGAAAGGGGCTCAGCTCCTGAAGGGTCTATCCTACTCCTGTGTGGGTGAGGAGGGAGACGAACAGAAATCAAGGTGTACAAAGGCCATGGCCCTCATTTTCAAAGCTGGTTTGGGTATCAATGTACACCCTTTAGGCCAAGTCTCTGGCATTTTTCTTTTGTTCTTCTAATAACAGTCCTGGCGAAACTGTGCACTAACTGTCCACACGTTCCCACACCCCACATGCAGTTCCACGGTGATCTCTAGGAATAAAATTTGACATCTCTGTCCACAGAGGGACACAGATGAAGAGGTCAAGGAACACCTGCGAAATAACTTGCACTTGCAGGAAAAGGTGAGAAGACAGCAAGAACTCAGGAACTCACGTGGGCTTTCCTCAGCAGCAGGGCGCCATCCTCTCACACGCTCTACTAGTGTTCTTGAAATGTGTTCTGGAAGGTTTTAGTAGGACTAGCTGTGTGCTATTTAATTATTTTTAACTTTAAGAAAAACTTTTTTTTTTACTGATACATAAATGCCATGAATTTGGGGGGGGTTATCCTTAATTTTTGTTCTTTCCTTTGCTATTACAAAGAGGCATCCATTAGTCATGTCTTCTCACGTCCCATTATGTGACCATCAAGCCATAGCAAGGGGATTTAGATTCTGTCCCAGAGTGGACTGACTGTAAATCTTGTTAAACAGAGAAATAGACCCCACCAGGGCAGGGAAGCTTTAGCAACACCTTCTCTAAATAGATTTTAAAACAGAATGATTTTGTATATGAGTTGGTATAATACAAAACTAAATTTTGATCTTAAAGGCTGTTTGAGATGTTTCCAGGCCTGTGAATCTGAATAACTCTTTCCTCAGATACATTGTGCCCTAACATGCAAAGCTAAGCCAACACAAAAGCCTATACTTTCTACCCCAAACATATAGAAATGGTGGATAAATATACATAGTCCACTAGGAAAAAAAGGCAATAAAAAGAAATCCCAAGTTCCAGAAGAAAGAAAACACACTAAATCAGGAGAAGCTAGGCTATTGGGAGAACTCAGAGTTCTCTAGGCCAAGTGGGTATCATGGGGGCTGGGTTTTTTAATAATATTAAAGAAAGAGGCATGTGGGATCTAATTACCCACGATGTGCATAAATACAGAGTGGGAAACTTACATAAAATTAACATTGAACCAGTGAAATGCATGAATATTCTGCAGAGACAAGTATTAAACCACTTGGAGAGTCTTTGCCTCCTAAAATATGGACTGAGATGGCAATAAATAGAACTTCCACTGAAGACAAGCTCATATTAAAAAAAAAAAAATTACAAAGCACATAAGGAAATCTAGCACCATTAGATGGTCAACATTTGAATTAAAGAGAATAATTCAAGCATAAGGAGCTTTAGAAAGGGATTTAAAGGTAAATATTAAAACAGATATAAAGGAAGCACTAGAATCTGACATTATCTAGAATAGAATTCCAATTATTGCAAAGCAATAATCAGACATTATCTTTTTAAAAAGGAGAAGGGAAGGATGGGTTTTATAAAAGACCTCATAGTGATTATAAAAATTGAAAATAGTCATTAAAATTAATAATCTAATATATGGATTAAAAAATGGGCTAGACACAACTGAAAAGAGAATTTATAAATTAGAAGTTTGCTTTAAGGAAATTATGCAGAATGTAGCACAGAGAGATAAAGGGATGGAAAATGTGTGACAGGAGAGTTAAAAGACAGAGACGCTAGAATAATCAGTTCCTATGGAATATCTAGAGTAGCAGTTCTCAACCTGTGGGTCACGACCCCCAGGAACTGTATTAAAGAGCCACTGATCTAGAGTATTCCAGAAGATGACCATAGAGGAACTGAGAGATGCAATACTACAGACAGTCTTGATTACTATGCAACCATGGCAAGAGTAAAAGGCTTTTGCAGGATGAGGTACAGGAATTTGCTCATCTCACAGGTGTGGTTCACTTTTCAGTCTGATGACCCCGCTGTAAAATGGCAACTGAATCTCTACAAAGATGTTCTAAAGAGTGAAGAACCTTCTAATCCAGAGAAGACAGTAGAACGTGTACAGAGAATTTCAGCAGCCGTCTTCCACCTGGAGCAGGTAAGCAGTCTCTGCCCTGAGAAGGGAGGAAGCCAAGCCATGCTGGAGAGGACAAACCTGTCTTCACTCAGCTCTCAGTTCCAAGTGCCCTTGTAAGACTGAGCAGACAAGGAGCAAAGATTATCCCAGATCACCCCAAGTATCATCTTGGTATCTTGCGCTACCCCTAAATTGATTGAGGCCCCCCAATTCCTCAGCTTTCCACTGTTTTACAAATTCTTGCCATTAGCTCAGATGGCCCATTTAAGTACCACAGCATTTATAAAGCTGCTTTAAGCAATAAATGACTAAACAGAGCGGGACGAAGTAGGAAAACCTAAGACCTTTGCAAGCTGAATCATCTCCGGGTGGGTACATTTTGCTAGCTGTGGTTAAGAAGCCAAAATTCTTCCAAGGTTAAGAAGTCTGGGCTACAGATGACTATCTTCTGCCACTGTTGTAGAATTTCTTTATCCTGAGTCCTTAATCTCAGAGATTCAAAGAATGAACCCACTGGACCTCACAGATAAGTGACAGGATAGAGTTTCTTGACAGAGAAAGGAATAGAGAAGGAAAGAAGGGCAACAGAACCTTCTTTCTGTTGAACCCAAGTGGGAAGCCCCCAGTGGGCCTTTTGTCTAGGGGTTCATATACTGCCTTGGAACAGGGGGTCTTGGGAATGTGTGTCACACTTGGCCAGGAGCCGGCAGGAAGCATTCTGCCGTGTTGTTTAGCAAATGAATCTCAGTCTCTATCCCCGTTAAGTGGCCAGGTGTATGTTTTTCACTCCTTGGGGGACCGCCCAATTGAGATCCCTACTGACCAGCCTGCTTTTTCTCTGACCATGAGTCCAGAGAATGCAGTCTGGAAAGGCCTGTTTGCCCAGGCCTAGAAAATGGGGGATCCCTGTCCAGCTCTGAACAGGTAAACCCAGTATCACCACCAGAAGATCAGCCATAGTGCGTACCTCCCCATGTGAATTCTCCTCAGGTGGAACAGCCTTTGAGGTCCAAGAAGGCTGTCTGGCACAAACTGTTGTCAAAGCAACGGAAACGGGCGGTGGTGGCCTGTTTCAGGATGGCCCCTCTCTACAACCTGCCAAGGTAAGTATTCCATCATTTTTCTCGGGCATTGCAGCCAGTGATGGGAATTGAGGTATCCTCCCAGAGCTGTGCTCTCTTCTGGCCCTTACACTCTTGACCCAAGGAATAGAAATTAAAGTCCTTGTCCTACGGACCTGCAGCTGTCTACATAACATAGGGCCTACTCAGGCCAGCAAGGTAAGCATACAGACCGAACCCAGATGAGACTCCCCGGCACCCATGCCCGCTCAGCTCTCCATTTTGCACTGTAAAGTCCACCAAGTTAGCATAGGGAGACTCTCTGCTGTTGCTGAGGGGGAATTCTTTGTGAGATATAAAGGCTTCTGGAATAAAGGAACCATTTTCTAAAACACTATACTCCAAATTCCATCAGCAGGTCAAATGGTATTTCTCTGCTCAGGCACTTGACATAAAATTGTCATTTCCTCAGAAGGAAATGAAATGTGACTCGAGAATCTTTTGGCATCCGTACTTGCTGTCAAGATGTAGAAAGGCTAGAGATGCCCCAAGAGGCCCATCATGGGCATGAAGTCTTTACCTGGGTGCTTTGGCTTCTACCTTAAAGTAAAAGCTATTTGAAGCCTGTGTTGACATCCTCTGCCAACACAGGGAAGGGTGTGAGTGACAGACAGGGCCAGTGATGACCACTGGGACTGCCTCAGTGTTGCTGTTGACTCTGCAGCGTTTCCATCCTCAGACTGATCGTGCAGAGCTGCTAAGGTCGGGCCTATGATTTTATGACAAGCAGTCTGTCAGCCTCTGCTTCATCAATTTTCAAATCTATAGGAACATTCAGGAAAAGTAAAGTGATTTGGACAAGTATATTCTGAATCTCATGTAAATAAATGTGTTTGTTTGGAATATTAGGTAGAGGACCATTCCTATACGTGACATTTTGCTTTCATCAAACTTGGCCACCATTTGTCCAGAGTGTCCTATAACCATGGCCTGAGCCAGCTGGCCACCTGGGCTTTCCTAGTTACGATCTTTGAAGATAGTTGAAAATGGTGGTCTCAGGAGCACACACCTGCTCCAACAGGTCTCTCTTGAGAAAACAGGTTACTCTCTTTGAAAAGGAATGAGGCACCACTAAATCAAGTAGAATTCGTGAATAAAATGCTGAAAAATTAAGCAGTAAAGACTGCAGCTATTTAAAAAAAAAAAAAGACCTCAGCTATAAAGACATGTCTCGAGGGCCAGGACAGCTAGGCAGAAATTACATCTCTCAAAAACAAGCATTTTTTTTCTAAATTGACTGAAAATGTTAGCTCCCCTCCCCAGATACTTAGGCTGCTCCTTCAGCAGTTTTACCTCTTGAGATAAAGTCCAGAACTCACCATGGACTTGACAGAACATGCCGTCCCGGGCCCTGTTGTTTCAGAGTTGCCCTGGGTATTCTCTCTAGCATGGAGGATTGTAAGCAGGTTTCATAACAACTAACTGAGAAGCTGATGATGGAGGCAACTCCTCTTCTCCACTTTGTGATGGTCTAAACTGCATGGACTCTTCCAAACTAAAGGGCTAACAGGAATTATTTTGTTATGTGGGAACTGTTTCTCTGATGTTAGTTTTTAAAAGAAAACCTGTATGCTTTTCTCCAGACACAAAATTAACAATTTCTTCCTGAGCACCTTTCAACGGGTTTGGCTGGAAAAGGTTAATGAAAAAACTCAGTATGACAGGCTTATACCCGTTTTAATGGTAATGTAACTTGTGGAGAGACCTGCCCATTGTCTGCACATTCCTCCTTTCTTAACCATGAATTAACATTGCCATAAAAAAAAAAAAAACCCACAAATTTGTACAATTTTTTAAAAGAACTCTGATTGGTCAGGTTTTGAAGAAAGGCAGCAGGGACTATCTTCTACCAAAAACCATGACAAGGTCTTCATGGCTCTGGTAATGACTCTTATCTTCCTGTCCTCCCCCTTTCCCTGTTCACCATCTTCTCACGTTGGTAAACACTCAGCTGCCACACGGTGGTTAATATTCCCAGAAGGCAACCCCGGCCTATAGAGTATTTCCCAGATACGAGGGGCATAGCTAGAATCTGCCCGGCATGTGGAGAATGTGCTCATGATGTAACATGCCCAGCCTCTCCCTACTTAGTAAAACCTGGAGTGGTGGTTTTACTTGCTAGTGTGGTTACTTGGAGAATAAAATGAAGCCACACTTTAGTGTTTCCAGTGTATCTGAGACTAGAGCACTCACCATCAGCATGATTAAATCACTTTACCTGGATGGGTACTCAGCCTAAGGGAATCACCAAACTGCCATGTGAAGCAAACACTTCAGGATGGTGGCTTGACCTAATGATATGGTTTTCATTAGAGGGGAAATGTCAAGGTCAGAGCAGGATGACGGGTTCTACCATATCTTGCATTGACAATTGTTATTTTCAGAAGGTTCTTCAATGTTCAGGAACCTTCACAGTAGAAGGTTCTGGTTTCTTTGCAATGAATGAGTGCTTATGGTGTGCTGCTGGCCACCCTGACCAATCAGAAGATAAGAATTGTACAAAAGTCTGTCTGGCTTACTAACCACGAACTGCCAAACTAAAAGAACACGTTCCATGGCTCCCCCTTGACCTCCCTCTCACCCCTTCCGCTCAGGCACCGCTCTATTAACCTCTTCCTCCATGGCTATCAGAGGTTTTGGATAGAAACAGAGGAGTATTCCTTTGAAGAGAAACTAGTTCAGGATTTGGCTGTAAGTACTGACTCAACTGGGAGCAGATGTGAGTGTGAATGAATTTGATTTTTGGACTCATGTGTGTGCTTCTAACAGCTAAACCTTCACCAACAATCAAGTATACAGATCTGAAAGGAAGTAGCTGGGGAAATTCTCAGGGGAGGCCCTTGCTAATGGTCCTAAGAGCCAGAGGATGAATTTTCACTTGGAGGTGCTAATACTGTTCTCATCCTCATCCTCATCACTGTGAACCACTACTGTTTCCTGAGATGCACAGTTGTGTCATGGGGGGTTCATGCTCAGTTAAGTTTTGTGCACCATTGGTTGCAGGAGGCCACTCCAGCCAAAGCCCCACATCCCTAATCAGTAGCTCTGCTTTGGGGAAGATGCAGCTAAATGCCTTCCCGGCCTTTCACACTTCTGTATTTGGCCCTTCAGGAAATTTAGTATGTCCTGTTTTTAGCAGACCTCATCTTCTCAAACCACTTGAAATGACACACAAGGGGAAAAGGGCTATTGCAGAGGTACCACGGAGCCTCTTCCTGGTTCAGAAATAAGATAAGCCCTCCCCTCCTTTGTCCCCTACACCTCGCCCCACCATCGTTCTTTTTCTCTTTCTTCCATTTATCTTTTCTCACAGCTACTGTCTCCATTAGTCCTGCCCTGAGTGTCTCACGTTCACTCTTCCCCACGTCTTTCTTTCTCTCTTTCCCCATCATCCTTTGTTTCTTTTCCTCTTTTAAGCTTTTCCTCTCATTTTTCTTCCGTTTATTTTTATGTCCTTCATTCTCCTCATCCATTCTTGTCGGTGTGAAAGACACCTCCTTGGTTTCCCCAGTTTCTTGCTTAGTGTGAAGTGAATGGTGCACACTAGTTCAGTCCTCTGCTTCTTCTGAACCATTCACGCAACCTGGTCCAGCCTGCTGGCTCTGCTGCTGCTCGAAACTCACTTTCACCTCAGGCGTTGGCTTCTGGTGCCCTTTCTGTAAAGGAGATGGCAAAAAGATGTGATACGAAGAAAAGTGAAGGTGACAGCTTTTGGTAGCAATCAGGATTTTAGAATCAAGAGAGAGGTTCAGAAAGAAATATTTTGCTGGGTGGCGTCTAGAATAGTATTAGACCCCAAATGGGCCCCACTGCTTCATAATTCTTACCCCACCACCATCTCCAGCTCAGCTCTCCAAGAGAAATTCCAGGTGTTGGCCAGAGAGACCCAGTTTCTTGGGTGACCCTGTGTGGTTTCCCTCCCGAACGCGGGTGCCCAGAGCTTGCATGAGAGTTCTGCTAACTGAGATCTGTAGCTCTTCCCCATAGTCAGCCTTTCGCTTTTCCTTTTGTTTTAACCTAAAATTGGAATGTTTATTTGATTGGCTGGGAAAAAATATGTATGTGTATCCCAAACCTTGCTTTCATAGGGCTTCTGTCCTGAAATAAAACTGTGACGTGGTGGGTTCCTTTGGGGCTTTCATTCTGATGCACTCTGTGCCTTGCGCTCTGCCTTCTCTCTGTCCGCATGCAGCTGCGTGGCGTGGGATGAAGTTCACGCCTAAAACCTGTCTGTGTTGGTTTGTGTAGAAATCTCCCAAGGTGGAAGAGGAAGAGGAAGAAGAGATGGAAAAGCAGCCTGATCCGCTCCATCAGATCATCCTCCATTTCAGCCGCAATGCTCTCACGGAGAGGAGGTCAGCACCACCAGGACACCAAGACACCAGGGATGGGTGTGTCCACCTTGCAGACAGCAGAGCGTGGAAAGGGAGGCCAGACTCGGGCAGTCCTCCTTTCTGCCCTGTTGATGGTCATCAAGAGATGTCTAGGGAAATTACATCAGCCACAGTCCTTTCATAAGAATACCAGGCACTAAGCTGGAGATTAGAAGGCCTGAAACTGTAACTTTCATCCCTGAATTCCATGTCAGGCCAATGCTGGTTCAGATTTTCAGGATGGTTTCTAAGAATTGGGGGTGGGGGGATTTTTTAATTAATTCACTAGTTCCTATACAGTAGAGCCTCCATAGTTTACCACCACCCTACATTGACCACCTCCTTAAATTGACCTAATTTTCATAGACCACATGTACATATTAGTACGATAGGCCTAATTCCTTATGTTGACCAGTTAGTTACAACCCCTTGGGTGGTCACCTTACAAAGGTTCTACTATAATTTGATATTTATATGACTGTGGTCTTTCCCGTGAGGTCTAAAGAGTAGCCTGCTAAATATGTCCTCCATTCTTTCCAGCAAATTGGAAGACGACCCTTTGTACACCTCTTATTCCAGTATGATGGCCAAGGTACACCTGGGTTCTCTGCCATTGTCTCTGTCTGTCTTCCCTTAGACTTCTTCAGGCACACGGAAACTGTCATGTTGGACAGCAGGCCTGGAACTTGGGCGTGACATCAGTTCCAGGCATTGCACAGTTCATGTGCCATAAGGATGACATTAGTAAAACATCCCACCGTGCTCCTAAGGAAACCTTGAGGCTTTGCAGAGAGAGTGGAGCCAGGAGCTACGTTCAGAAGACAGTATTGAAGCCAGCCAAATGGGGCTTGGGCATGCAGATTTCCTTTTTGTATTCAATGTTCAGAACACATCTTCAGGTGAAGGAAACAGGGTTAGAAACTAGAGGGAGCTCCTGCTTTTCTGGAAGATATAGAATGACCAGAGGTGTCCTGTGTCACCTAGAAAGATGGTGACCTCTGGAATGCTGGGTAGATAAGAGAACTGTTCCCCAAATGGAAAGCTTTCATGCCAGGCAGAAATGTGGAGGTCTGGGAGCACCTGTTCCATGATCTAGCCGTCAAACAAGGCCACGGGGGAATGGGAGGAACACTGTAGGATTCACACTCCAGGTGTCCTAATCTTGTTACCATGCCCCAGGGGCTGTACCTGGAATCTGGCAGCTCCCTGCACCCCTGTCTCCCACTAACACCAGGACTTTACTAAGGTAGAAGATTCAGGTCTGTGATTAAACCACGTAGGTCCCCATTACCGATGTGATCTCAGTGTTCTCATTTCTGAGCCCCTTGGTAACTGCAAAGATGGCATTTAGAATAGAACATTGCCCTACTGTGGTCCAAATGTGCCTGGTTTTACACAGCACTGAGGTCCTGGGGTGCTTGTGAATTATGTCCTGTCCCCTTACCTTTGGAAAATAAAACAGGAGTTTAAGTGGCTCACCTTTAATTTGTCTGTGTCCTTTTCTGCTCCACGGGATCCAGAGTTGTCAAAGTGGTGAGGACGAAGAAGAGGAGGAAGACAAGGAAAAAACTTTTGAAGTAAGTTTTCACAAAGATTAAAAACAGGGCCAACAGGCCAGGCCTGCAGAGGTGGGCGCTGACATTAACACACATGGCTTGCCCACCAGGAGAATGATAATTCACGCCGGTTAGCTGTGTTCTGCTGTCTGTCTATCCAACACAAGGTCACAGGCAGGGCACCAACCAGCAAGTCAACTCACTAGTTTTGTTCTTGTGGGAAATTCTACTCAGTTACAAGGACAAATTCGAACATCTAAAAGGAAAAAAAGCAGAAAAATGAAAAATTAGAGGAATGAGGACACTGGAATGGTTTGTGCACTACTATTCCATAAAGGCAGATTTATAGTGATTTTTATTTTTGAGGTAGTGCAGGACCCTGAAAGTCCCAAGATTAAACTATATGAAGTACTTGTACTCTTTTAGAAACAAGGGACAACAGAACATAGCAGAAGGAAATTAATATAATTACTCTCAGCCTGGGTTTGGCGTTCCAGCAGCACATGTCTGGTAAAAAGTGTGTAACTGTGTTCGGAGCGTTCTAGATTAGCAGGCACCTCCTACGTTCAGACATACTCAAGTTGACCCCTTAGCAGGTTTCCCTGTGGGACAGACCATTGAAACAAACACATTTTAATGATGGATTGTGTCCTATAAGTATAGTGTCCAAAAGGAATAAGATGTGTTATGGGCTGACAGTTTTAGAAAGCTAGGTAGTATCTGGAAATAAATTTCAAGGCTCTACTTTATTCAAAATGATGTGTGTTGCTTTTGTTAGAAAACTAAAGTCTCTCTCTCTCTCTCACCTCACCACAGTGAATTCCCTGGTAGGGGATAGGGGATAAATCTTTTCTTGTGATTTTTTTTTTCTAGGAGAAAGAGATGGAGAAACAGAAAACCCTGTATCAGCAAGCTCGGCTGCATGAGCGTGGCACAGCCGAGATGGTCCTACAGATGATAAGCGCCAGCAAAGGTACTTTGCCTGGTTTCTGGATTGTCCCATGTAACTCGCACAGAGATATCCTGTTGTGACACAGAGGCTTTATTAAAGAGCCCTGATAAAGCCCAGAGGTGTGATTTACCATCTGTCTCCTTGGTGACTGAACTGAATCTTCACCTTGGCAGGTGAGATGAGCCCCATGGTGGTAGAGACTCTGAAGCTGGGGATCGCCATTCTGAATGGAGGCAACGCTGGTGTGCAGCAGGTAACAGGCAGGTTCCTGGGGGATTCCCATTTGACAACTGTCACTCTTCAGGGAAGAGACGTTGGCTGCTGCAGAGTGGGCCCACCCCAAATCAAATAGCTGGGTTCGTTCTTAGTGGCCAATTACAAAAAAGTAGCTGGAAACACAGATAAAACCAAGGCTGAAATTCTGCAGGCAAATGTGTACTCAATAAAGAGGTTTTACTCAAGATTAAAGACAAAAACATTTAGTTTTTTCATTAGTAGAGGATTTTCGACATATATACATATGCCCTAGAACAGTGGTCCCCAACCATTTTGCCACCAGAGACCAGTCTCATGGAAGATAATTTTTCTACAAACTTCTGGGGGGTGGGAAAGTGGTTTCAGGAAGATTCAAGTATGTTACATCTTCACCTCAGACCATTGGGCATTAGTACCCATAGCCGCTGCTCACCTCCTGTTGTTCAAACCAGTTCCTAATAAGCCTCAGATCAGTACAGGTTCATGGCCAAGGTTCAGGACCCAAGCTAAAACCTAAGGCTTAGGTTTTTCTTTTAGCACTTTTGCTTATTGGCTGCTTTACTGTGAGCCAGAAGCATCATGAGTGAAGCCTGTTATTCATTCATTCATTGAAGAACTATCTATTGACTGCAGAACACACCAGGCTCTGCTGTAAGGGTTAAAGGTATAGCCTGAGTAATACAAATAGCAACCTCTGCCAACATGCAGCTTACATTCTAGTGAGCTTTCCAGGAGACAACACACAGCAGCATAGGGCTGAGGGCCTGGCACATGGTATTCCTTCAACAATCTGAATTGAAACTGGCTGCAGGAGACAGGGATTGCCCATTATCTCCCTGGCACTCCTGTCTCTGGCTAAAAGCATCTGTGTGCCCAGGAAAGTGACATTTCAAACCTTTTCTACATTTCAGACCTTTCTACACGCATTTCAATTTCTACCATTTCAGACCTTTTCTACACACATGCGGGTTACATCCCAGGGCTTTTGAGAGCCTCCACATTCATCATTACCATTCCTGCATGTGAACCCCTCAGTTCGGCCCAAGCTATCATTTTTAGGTCACGCCTCATCCATTTTCTACTCTCTTCCACCACTACCTGTATCCATTGGCTTTCTTGCAGAACCTTTTATTTATTTTTTTAAACAAACACAATGTTTTTCATGTCAGACAAAATTCCTGCCCTCCCAGTAGCAGAAAACAAAGGAAAGGAAGCAGAGTCTCCTTGTGAAATAAATTCTGAGTTTCCAGCTAGGTTGGTTATTGCCTGAACTCTTTGCACACCTGGCAGAGGGTCGGACTCTGTGTGCCTGGGTGGCTGGGAATTCGCCCTCCGTCAGGGTTAGGAGCAGCACCACTTGTGGCACACATGTTGCTTTTCCCTTCACAATGTGTCTCCCTTGCAGAAAATGCTGGATTACCTCAAGGAGAAAAAGGACGCTGGGTTCTTTCAAAGCCTCTCTGGTCTTATGCAGTCTTGCAGGTAAACGTGAGAAACCACCAGAGCATTTTTTTTTTTAATTCTTCACTATGCAAGGAAAGAGGGGTGGGGTGGAGGAAGAACAGAATAAACTGGCCTTCCAGGGAACTATTCAGAGAGGAGTCCCTGCTTTAGAAAGCTAAGTGAGTGTTGCTCCTCCGGCCTGGAATTTCCATTCAAATAGCATTCAGAGGGGAAAACCAGTCTCCATCAGCTCCCAACTCAGGCTTCCCTGCCAGTGTAGGTGCTGTATCTGTTCACCCTTCCTTCTGTCCTTTTCTCTGTTGTTCTCCTAGGACGCTCAGTGAGCACATTCAGTGTCTCCTCAAACCTAGATGCCTGTAAAAGCCAGAAAAGATTGGATAAAAGAAGAAATACCTCACTGTGACTCAAGGCTGTGTTTTAATTAGACCCATTCGGCTCTCTGTTAATCTTTATCTTTAGCAATTTTTTAAGCTTGAAAAATGTTTGGGGCTAGGGAAGATAACATATTTTGACTCATCCTTTTGACCCAAGTCATCTTGTCATGGGAACATTTTGGCACAGCTTAAAAAACTTCAGTTTACATCATAAAGCTCTGTAGATTGGCCCTCATAGGAACCCTCTGACAAATAAACAATACATACCCAAGAGTCATAAGGTCCTCATTTGAGAAATGAACCAGCAGTCTTTCTAAGAGTTAACTTATTCTGTAAAATTCATGTGTATTTTAAATAATCTGCCACTCATTCTAAAATAAATCAAAGTCTTAATTATCTAGCTCCTTTGCATCCAATTAATATGCTTTAAAATGGAGTACTATGTTTTTCATTGGAAAATTTGGAAGAAGGACATCTTTTCTTTTGGTAAACTTCATAATTGTGTGGAACTTATTTGATTAGGTAAATGACATCCCCCAAGGCAGAAGGGAGCACATCGGAGCTCCAATACAGTGTCTTATTCTCAGCTCTCTATATGTTTTTCTACTAACAGTCTAGTTATTTATTATTTCTAAAAGGCAAGGTAATATTAGACCTGAATCACTGAGAGTAAAATAGTACATGTGAACTCAGAGATGGCAAAAATCAAGGCAGGTCAATTCCATGTTGCTCATGAAATTATCCTTGAAATTTCTGAGTTCTCTCAGTATTCTGTCATACTTAATATTGATAAACTCCTTTATAATGGTAACGTGGAGAAAAAAGTCATTTACACTTAAATGCCAATGGAGCTCTAACACAAGTTTTAAGGTATCTTAGTGGGTTTGATGATTATAAAAGTAATACATATTTGTAAAAATATTTAAGCAGTAGAGAGATTTAAAATACTCAAAGTGGGTGTTTGGGGATGGAACAAAGATCAGGAATATATACTGTGCAGACTCATAATCAAAACTGCTACTTCAAAGCACCTATGTCTCGATGTCCTTTCACATGGCATCTTCCCAATAGCAAAACCAAAGTAAAGGGTTAGTTTCATGTTGTTGAGCAGAACCTTTTCCCAGCAGAATCTAGGAAAAAAACAGCAAAGATGACAAGAGAGATTTCACTGGTTTCTATTTAAAACTTGCCTAAATTGTGGAATGTATGTGACTCCCTGAGAAGGGAGAAGGGATACTGAATTTTCCCCCCAGGTCTTTCTAGTCTAGCAATTCTCTTTGTCCAAGGGTAAAAGGAGGGCTGGCTTTGCAGATTCTTCATGAACTTAGCCAGCTTCCCTAAGAGCTCTAGTCTCGTGAGACTTTATGTTCCATATTCTATGAAACCTTTCAGATTGGGGAAAGAGTTAGACCCTATTAGTAAAATAGAATGAGCCCTACTTAGAAATAACATGATCACAGAGTATTCTCATCATCAAGAATGGGTTGGTCTGGGGCTTCCTGGCTTAGTAAAATTCAGCCATGGCTGTGACTGGGAAGATTGGAAGAAGTGGGGACAAAAATGAGACCCACTTGTCACAAGTTCAGAAATACCACGGGACACCATTATCTGCAGAGGAACCTAATCTCAGCTGCTGTTAGCTCCTGGACAATGCAGGACTCAGCAGAGGGCACAGTCCTTCCAAATCTGGATGTTTGCAGCTCTCTCCCCCAGGGTTCATCCTGAGCTCTGGAAACCAAAATGCCACGTGACTCTCCGAGGAACTCTGTAAGGGTGGGATGCTAACATTACTTAGGGCAATTAAAGGTAAACTTGTCCTTGAGAAATCTTAGAAACAAATCATTCCTTCTTTATTGGGAGACCCTTTCTAAATCTTCACCTGTAAGGCAGGACTCAAACTGGACGAATAGTGACAGTTACTACTGCGTTTATGACCCTCTCATCATGGTGAGGTCTGTGTGCACCGTCATCTTAAACAACACTGCTTGCCACAAAGCCCTGAGCCTTTCAACCACACTGTAACATGTTAGTCCGTTTATGATAATACAGGGACAGGATATTCTTAGTCAATAGATACATTGACGTTAGAAGGCCGCCTTCCCAGTGCGCATAGCCCTGAACCTTGTTTCCTTTTGTCTGTTAAAAGTGTCCTTGATTTGAATGCATTTGAGAGGCAGAATAAAGCTGAAGGCCTGGGGATGGTGACTGAAGAAGGAACACGTAAGTAGCCAATGAATGTGAAGGCCATTCTCGTCCTGATTGAAATCTTTTATTTATTTCATTTTATTTACTTATATATTTTTTGAGACAAAGTCTTACTTTGTAGAGTGCTATAGCATCATAGTTCACAGCAACCTCAAACTCTTGGGCTCAAGCAATTCTCTGACCTCAGCCTCCTACTGAGTAGCTGGGACTATAGGCGCCTGCCATAATGCCCAGCTAGTTTTTCTATTTTTGTTAGAGATAGGGTCTCACTATTGATCAGGCTGGTCTTGAACTCCTGAGTTCAAGCAATCTACCTGCTTCCACCTCCCCAAGAGCTAGGATTACAGGCGTGAGTCACCGAGGCCGGCCTGATTAACTACTTCTGGTCAGAGCCTGTACTTACTGCCTCTTAATCTGCAAAGACTTGATCCACGTCAGCAAAATGTTTCTGTCAGTAGCTTTGATAAAGCCAGCATCCAGTGAGGGTGTGTTCATAGAGCCACTTTTGACTTCAGACATTTTATCATGGTGTTCATGGTTTTCTTACTTTGTGTTCTTCTGTTTTTCTCTTATCACTAGTCATTGTCCGTGAACGTGGTAAGTCTGAGTTTGTGGCCTGAGTTCCTACCATGTGTGCAAATCCTGAGAGATCTCATTTAATTGCCTCAGCGCAGACTCATTTGAGGCTTGGTGGCCGCATGTGGAGTTTTACTCAACAGTTTGATACTTAATTAAAGAAATGTCTTCTATCTGTAAAGCATGGGTTATGGACTGTGAACCGTTTACTGCCACCGTCCCAGTTGTTGCCATTACAAATGCATTTCTTGGGTATCTGCTCTGCAGCCTGCGCTCAGTGTAATTGAGTTTATCACCATTCGCCCAACGTCCCCTTTCCAAACCATTCTGACACCACTCCCCTGTCGTTTTTTGCAGTCATGTGCCTTACAAGGGGTTCTGTGTTGAGAAGTCAAACAAATGCTCATCAACATTTTGTGTTTTCAAGGTGAAAAAGTACTCCAGAATGACGAGTTCACACGCGATCTCTTTAGATTCCTACAGTTACTTTGTGAGGGACACAACAGTGGTGAGTGCATCAGATGGACCTGTCAGGGCAAAGTGATGTTTTGTTCAATATGCCCCGTCTGACACCACCAGGTGCTAACTCAAGACATCAGTTAGTCCATTCCTCAACGAAAAACTCTATGTTAAATGGCCTTTCATTTCATAGCTAATGTTGACTTAGTGCTGCCAAGCCTAAGCTGCTTTCAGGATCTTTAGATGGTGACGCTATCCAGCCCTTTTCATCTAACCCCTATAGGGCTCATTAAGTCTAGTTTCTGATGTCTGCGGGTTGGAAAGACTCAGAGCCGAGCTCTGACCTGTGGGATCTGCCAGGACCCAAACCTGGTGTCCTTGTGAGACTTTTCACAGGGTGTGTCTCTTCTGGGCTCAGCCGAGAGGGCAGGCCTCGCTCCCTCGGTGTGACAGGGTTGGGCTCTGACCCAGCACTGGTACTCTCAGACTTTCAGAACTTCCTGAGGACTCAAATGGGCAACACCACCACCGTGAACATCATCATCAGCACCGTGGACTACCTTCTGCGTCTGCAGGTGAGCGGGACGGCCTCGGGAGACAGCACCTCGCACCCGCACTTCCACAAGCTAGAGGCAGCACACACAGGGTCGGGGAGGGCCCGGGACACAGTTGAGCCCCATCAGGAAGGCAGAGTAATATGTGTCCACACACCCATGAGAAGTCAGGTGCCTACCACATATATTTGAAGACTAAAGTGGTTAAATACCAATTCATCTGTTATGAAATGTTGGTCTGCTTTAATTTTTCCAGTGGAAACCTAGCTGCAGGGCCAAGAGCTATCCAGCACCCTGTAAATGGGGAGAGCAGATTTCACTAGGAAAACAAGTAGCATAAGATGACGTGAGTTTGTAAGTTCCTAGTGTGAAGAAGCCACTTGGTTCAATTGTTTAAAGGAAGTCCAAATTATATCGAGAAAATTCACATAAACACACAAAAAGTTCTTTTCTCTTTGCCGATTCCTACTCCTGGTTCTGCCACTTAGTAATTTATAACCTGGAGGACTCAGTTCAACTTCCCCGTGTTCCAGTTTTCTCATCAATAAAATGAGTAGGACGCGTCTCTTAGAGTGTTCGTAGATAGTGAGAGGTTCAATGCAGGCATGCCCCATTGTATTGCTCTTTGCTTTTTCACACTCCACAGATAACTGTGTCTTTCACAAACTGAAGGTTCATGGCAACCTGCGTCCTGCAAGTCTGTCAGAGCCATTTTCCCAACAGCCCGTGTTCACTTTGTGTCTCTGTGTCACTCGTGGGTAATTCTCACAATGTGTTTCACACCTTTCCATTACTATTATATCTGTTGTTTTGATTTGCTACAGTGAACTTTGATGTTACTATTATTGTGATTGTTTTCGTGCAACATAAACCTTGCCTACCATATAAGATGGTAAACTTAATGCATAACTGTTGTGTGTGTCCTGTGCCCCGCTGACTGGCCATTCCTCCGTGTCTCTCTCTCTCCTTGGGTCTCCCTATTCTCTGAAACATGACAATATTGAAATTAGGCCAATCAACAAACAAGTTATTAAAGTGGCCTCTAGGTATTAAGATGAAAGGAACAGTCACATCTTTCATTTTAAATCAAAAGCTCTTACTGAGAAAGCCACGTCAAAAGCCAAGACAGCCCCAATGTGAGGCTTCTCTCACTAACAATTAGCCAAGTTGTGATTGCAATGGAAAAGCTCGTGAGGAAAAGTGCTGCTCCAGTGAACACATGAATGATGAGAAAGTGGAACAGCCTCCTTACTGATATGGAGAGAGCTTTCATGGTCTGAATAGAAGATCCAACCGGTCACAACATTCCCATGAACTGAAGCCTAATCCAGAACAAGGTCCTAGACGTCTTCAATTCTATAAATGGTGCAAGAGGTGAGGAAGCTGCAGAATACAAATCGGAAGCTAGCGGAGGCTCGTTCATGAGGCTTAAGGAAAGAAGGCACCTCCATAAAATAGAAGCGCCAGGTGAAGCAGCAAGTGCTGATCGAGAAGCTGCAGCCAGGTGTGTGGATCCAGCAGAGATCAACAGTAAGAGTGGCCCCACTCAACAACAGATTTTCAGTGTAGATGAAATAGCCTTCCATAGGAAGACAATATTGTCTCTGACTTTCATAGCTAAGGAGGAGAAGTCAAAGCCTGGCTTCAAAGCTTCAATGGACAGGCTAACTCTCTGGTTAGGGGCTAACGAGGCTGATGACTTTAAGTTGAAGCCAATGATAATTTTCTGTTCTGAAATCCCAGGGCACTTAAGAATTATGTTAATCTACTCTGTGCTCTATAAATGGAACAACAAAGCCTGGATGAGGGCACTCTCTTCATAGCTTAGTTTACTAAATATTTTAAGCCCATTATTGAGATCTACTTCTCAGAAAAAAATGATTCCTTTCAAAATATTACTGCTCATTGACAATATACCTAGTCACCCAAGGGCTCTGAGGGAGACGTACAAGGAGACGAATGCTATTTTTATGCCTGCTAACATAACATCCATTCTGTAGCCCATGGATCAAGGAGTATTTTTTGACTTCAGGTCTTACTATTTAAGAAATACATTCTGTAAGGTTATAGCTGCCATAGGTAGTGATCTGTCTAATGGATATAGACAAAATAAATCGAAAACTTTTTGGAATTCTAGATGCCATTAACAACATTTGTGATTCTGAGAGGAAGTCAAAACATCAGCATTAACAGGAGTTTGGAAGAAGTTGCTTCCTTTCAAAAGTTGATTCCAACCCTCATGGATGACTTTGAGGGGTTCAAGACTTCGGTAGAGGAAATTACTACAGATGTAGTGAAAATAAGAACTAGAATTAGAAGTAGGGCCTGAAGATGTGACTGAATTGCTATAATCTCATAATAAAACTTGAATGGACAACGAGTTGCTTTTTATTGATGAACAAAGAAAGTGGTTTTTTTGAGAAGGAAGCTACTCCTAGTGAAGTGGCTTTGTACTGTTGAAATGACAACAAAGGGTTTAGCAGATTCTATGGACTTAGTTGATAAAGCTGCAGCTGGGTTTGAGAGGATTGATTCTAATCATGAAAGAAGTTTCATAGTGGGTAAAATGCTATCAAAAAGCACTGCATGCTATAGAGAAATCTTTGACGAAAGGAACAATCAATTGACGTGGCAAATCTTATCATTGTCTTATTTGGAGAAATTGCCACAGCCACCCCACCCTTCAGCAACCAGCAGCCTGATCAGCCAGCAGCCATCAACATCCAGGCAAGACTCTCCACCAGCAGAAAAGATTATGACTCACTAAAGGCTGAGATGATTGTTGGCAGTTTTTAACAATAAAGTATGTTTTAATTAAGGAATATACATCTTTTAAGACAGACTGCTGTAGCACAATTAATAGACTCCTTTTATATGCACTAGGAAGCCAAAATTTTTTGTGAGGGAACCAGCTCACGTTTAATTGTGATAAAATTGTACAGGTATTTTGACATTTCCCCTATATTTAGCCTCTCATAATGACAGGAAAACACCAACCAATCACAGGATTTCATGGGTTTAATAAGTTTACCCCTTCAGTTCCTATTTGCAGCACCCAATATTCCTGTGCAATACCAGACAGACACGGCAGTGGCCAACAGTAAATTTCTGTTCCTGCAGAGTTTAAAAGTTCAGGTCTACTGAGTATTATGATGCAGGAGCACTTGCCAGAATTGGTCCCTCCCCATAGTTGAGGGACTTTAAATGTACCAGTGGCATAAGCTTTTTCCCCTTCAAGGGAAAGAAAACAAAAATCCCTCCCAAACCTAGCAGATCAGGCTGTGAGGTCTTTCCTCCTCTCCCTTCTCTTCATCTCTTCAGGTTCTTTTTTTTTCTCTCGGTGATCTGAAATCAAACCCACAATATCGTCAAGGTATGTCTGTATTTGTGATGTGCTTAGAACAATGCTGGCACTTACAGTGTTACCCGTTATGTCACTGCTGTTATTGTGATTATTTGGACAGTAACCATTACTACTTTTAAGGGACTTTTTAAAATTTTGAATAAATTGTCCTATACACACCTCATAATCTTCTAGCTCCATTTGAAGGCTACCCTCTCTCCTGCCCATTTTTTCCTGTGGAGGGATATTTTTTCTTGAAAGATGCCAGGGGTCATGTATCTCCATAGAAAAAAGATCACAGAGATATATAGTATTTTCTTATACTCCTTTTTAAAAAACACCAAGTTTAGCTTCATTGACTGAAGTCTGAGAAATACTAAGCTCTGCTTGTTTGCTTTTAGGAGTCAATCAGTGATTTCTACTGGTATTATTCAGGAAAGGACGTCATTGATGAATCTGGACAGCACAATTTTTCCAAGGCTCTGGCAGTCACCAAGCAGATTTTCAATTCTCTTACAGAATATATCCAGGTATGTGCTGTAGCGTACACACTCAAAACCAAAGAGAACATTTTGACATGCCTATGGTCTGTCCTCCCTACGGAATAATTTCAGGGAGTATGGCCATAACACTGCAGACGATTCTTACCTATAAATAGAAACTGACAGTACCATGCTCTCCATGAGGCCATAGTTTATGGTCCCCCACTGCACCACGTCATAGTGTGGTCACACTTCATCTGCATTTCCCTAGTCGTGTTTTGCTCTCCCTCCTAGACTGAAAACTTCTGGAGGCCAGAATATTTCTTATTCAGTTTAAAAGTCTTCATGTCTAGAACAGTGTCTGGCACATTGTAGGCATTCAGTCAGCACAAAGAGTGGAGTAGAGAGACATGACTGATAAAATAGAGGAATAAAAGGACAATGATGTCGAATACAGATTAAAAACAGAATCCGTGAGATCCTATTAATTTGTCAGGTATTAACTCTATGGAAAAAGTAACTTCAGAAGCCCATAAACTGTGTGCAGTGGTGGGCGGGTCTTTGAGTGAGTTTCAGGTTGGGTGTCCAGTTCCAGTCTTTTCCTGTTCACAGCATTCTCTATTCATTGCCCATGGTGGGGGTCTAGCTACCGTGAAAAGGAGCAGAGGAGGAACTCAGGCATGATTTGCAATAAAACCTGTAGCTAGGGATAGCCCTCTGTGCTACAAGATTTTTCTGTAAGCAGAGAAAAATCAGCTTTGGATCACCATAATCAGGAGACTTATGAATAAGGCTGCCATTCATTTATTCAAACACTATGCCCTGCTAAGCTATGTTTCATGAAAAGCAGAATAATATAATGCCTCCACGTTTAAAGAACTTACAATGCAGTTGAGAAAATACATACACATGAGGAAAATGATTTGATACAACATGATCACACCCGATTAAAAATAATCATACACGCTATGCTTAAAAATCATCTGTGTATGAGTTCTGAGGAAAGAAAGGTCCTTAAGAGCCAAAAGACTCCAAGTCCTCATGGGCAGGGGGCAGGGGGGGATGAGGAAGCATATTTTGGGTCAGTCCTTTGGAAAAGTTACAGAAATAGGATTATGCATCTCTCTTCTTAAGGATAAAGTCAGCAATTGCATCAATCTTGCTGAAACAGAAGAGAAAGACAAGGAAGAAACAGGAAATATTTTACCCCTTTCCCTCCATACCTTCATTTCTTACCCAAGGAACATTCTATACTCTGAGAGTTTAAGTGGCTTTAGTGGCTTTTCTTTGGGGAAGTAATATGACTGAGCTGAAATTTGTTCTTTGAAAAACATTAATTTCTCATCTAATAAAGATTCATATGATGAGCCCTGATTATATTCAGATTGTATTTGCTCATTAAAATAAACACAAAGCTAAGATGATCAGCTTGAAAAGGAGGATTTTAAGGGAGAGACGAATCTTTGCCACTCAAGCACTGTAGGGATGCAGAGAGATAAACCTAGGAACGGGTGACTGCTCTGAAGTTTCACAGAATGTGATACATCTGACGAGATCATCGACCATATTTGACAATGTTTGATCAGATTGTATGGATCTGATCTCTGCAAAACCCCATCCTAATCTTCAGAACTTCCCATGGAGCATGTAGCCCAGATACAAAGGAGAAGCTCATTTTTGGCCAATGTGAGTTTCTTTCAACAACCAGTTTTGTTACAAAAACAATCAAATGGCTGTTGGGGATCAGAAACGGAATGTATAGTAACACCGATTTCTAAAACAAACCTATGTGATTGGGGATGCAGGCAATATTTCTCTTGCTCCCCTCTTCTTGGAAGTCCTGCCAAGACTTTTCTAGATCTTAAGGTAATATCTGTGGGCCTTTTACAACTTTCTAATTGAAAAGTGAGTTGGAGATTGGTAAGGGTGGAAAAGAATAGCCTATAAAGAAAAGAGGGTAAGAAGTGTTGGTTCAATAACGATCTTCAAAAATAGGACAGTTAAGGCCAGGTGTGGTGCGTCATGCCTACAATCCCAGCACTGGCAGGCCAAGATGGGAGGATTGCTTGAGGCCAGGAATTTGAGACCATCTTGAGCAAGTGTGAGACCCCCTTCTCTACAAAAAATAGGAAAAATTAGCCAGGCACCATGGTGCACACCTATGGTTCCAGCTACTAGGGAGGCTGAGGCAGAAGAATCACTGGAACCCAGGAGTTCCAGCGATCTGTGATAACACAACTGCACTCTAGCTACAGCAACAGAGTGAGACTTTGTCTCAGAAAAAATAATAGGAAAGTTTTTTAGCATGGAAAATGCAAACTGGTAATTAAGTCATCATCTATGTTTAGCTTTCAGAAAAGATAGGGATTGTTTTATATCTAAAGCTTATGTTAATGATAGGAAAATCCCAGAAGTGGTTGAACATTAGGATTAGAACACGGATGTCCTTTTAACTTGATTGGATAGGTACACTGTAGCATTTGTGTGCAGTTTGACTCTACACAATGGGGAAACAGTGGCCTGTTTTCAAACTGGGCTCTGCCATGCCTCTGACTTCCTCAAAAGACCTTTCAGGCCAAGGGGTGAGTGAGCTGGGCCAGGGTGCCCGTCAGCCCTGTGTCAACCACAGCACTTAGCTATCTTAAATTAGGGTGACCAGACATCCTGCTTTTGGCGGGACAGTCCCACTTTTTAACAATTTGTCCTGTGTCCCGCGGCATTTTTAAAAAGTCCCAATTTTTGGAAAGAATGCACGAACAGGCGGGAGAACAGGAAGGGAATATACGGTTTTCGGCTGCCATGTGGCTATTTCGCCAGGATATGGGTTTTATATTATTTTTGTTAATTTTATAATGTTAAACTGTTATAATAACAAATAATTGCTGAGAAGTGATTATCTAGAACTGCTTATCAAAGTTTACATTGTTGTCAGGCCCCACCCTGCCCCATCCCCTGCCCTGCCCCCCGGCCATGTTGTCCCACTTTACAAATGTTAAAATCTGGTCACCCTATCTTAAATATGTCATAGTTCAAGCCTGTAATCTCAGCACTGTGGCAGGCCGAGGTGGGTGGATTATTTGAGCTCAGGAGTCAGAGACCAACCTGAGCAAGAGCCAGACCCCCATCTCTAACAATAGCTGGGTATTGTGGTGGGTGCCTGTAGTCCCAGCTATTTGGGAGGCTGAGGCAAGAGAATCACTTGAGCCCAAGAGTTTGAGGTTGCTGTGAGCTATGAAACCATAGTACTCGACTGAGGGCCACAAAGTGAGACTCTGTCTCAAAATTAATTAATTAATTAATTAACTAAATATAGTTCTTCTGTGTAAGGTTTTATTTGAGGAACTTACTCTGCAGCTAAATGAAAATCAAGGGACTGTGAAATCCCTAGTGGTTTTTCCTAGATGTGATATTTTTATAATCAGGAAAAAGAAGTCCTAATATCCTGGGGAAGTACTGAGCTACAAAACACGTGATGTTTACAAAGTAGTATCTGCCCAGATAAGGAGGTATGAAGTGCTCTTGCGAGAGCAGGCTTCAGAGCAGTTTGTGACATGGAAGTGAAATAAGAATGTCCTCCTCTCCCCAGGGCCCTTGTGTTGGGAACCAGCAGAGCCTGGCTCACAGCAGGCTGTGGGACGCAGTGGTCGGCTTCCTCCACGTGTTTGCTAACATGCAGATGAAGCTCTCCCAGGTACTGTGGCCAGTTCCCTGCACATGTCACCCCTTGGGATTCCCATTGTGGATGTGGCTGCTTGATCAAAGGCTGGAAAAGCCATTCACATTAGGCCTCATTTTTAAAACTAAGGGCCAACATAGGAGAGAGAAATGAATGCGTCAAGGGGGAGGGGTTCCAGGCAGGCTTCTGCATGAGTGCGGCTTCCTTCCTTGTGTCCCACCAGCCCACCCTTTGCACAATATTACTACCTCAACATCTGCTTTCTATGGTGCGAATCCTTTCTGCTTCCTTGTCACTGTTTTGTCTGCCTATCAACACTCTACCTATCAGTCCCCTCTGCTCTGTCCAACATCGCATGTCTCTGTAATCCACACACCCCTTCTTCTCTCATCTCTGCATCCTCCTCCCTCCCTGTCTCTACTGCTCTTCCTCACTCCCCATCTCTCTGGCAAGATGAATCAGAACCACTCAGAGCATTTATGATGAACAAATAAACGTAGCTTAGGTAGTAGTTTATCACCTCTCTCCATGGCAACCCATGAAGGAGACCTTCAGGATGTGTTTCAGCTGATTAGAGTAACATTTGCAGCTTTAATTTGAATAATGTCTCTCTAAAACGTTCAAGGCTGTCACATCCGCCTCCTCTCCTCTGGAATGTGCTGTTTAACTCTTTCATTTTTCCCCTTTTGACTCTGGCCTTATGGGAGGAGAGAGTTCATGGGAGGGCTGCTAATTTGACAGTCGTAGGTCCACTCCTCTGTCAGCTGGGCCAGTGGTGCGGAGGCTCTAGAGACAAGAGCCTTAGTCCTACCACCTGTCCACCGGTGACTTTCAGAAAGTCACTTCCCCCTGCTGGTTTCTGGTTTCACCATCTATAAAACATCCAGAGTTAAAACAGATAATCTTTGAGGTCTTTTCGCATCTGTGATACTCTACACTTCTATGATATTTCATATAGACCTATGACCCCATAGATGGGGGAGAATTCCTCTGACAATTGAAGAGCTAGGCACAGAGCTATGGTTTGTTCTGAGGGAGTCTGTAGAAGAAATATGACCTAGAATACATCTTTTAATGGCACCCTCAGATTACCCACCTCGGATCTTCAAGGATCGTTTCCTGTTGTCATGCAGGATAAAGCTAACTTAGAGCTAAAGCGCAGAGCTAACCTAGCAATGCCCTTTCTGTACGGCTGAAATTAAAACCAAACAGACTAGTATCAAAACCATCCAGAGGAATAGCCTCAATTATATGCCATTTTAAGGGACCAGTGGCACCCAGATCACCACCAACTAGAATCAAGATAATCTAAATTAATGCAGAAAGAAAGGAGAACCCACTGGGTGATTATGATCTTGATGCTTTAACTGGATTGCAACAGTATTCTCATAAAGCTCCCTGGCGATTCTCTAGAAAATGACAACAGAAACTACTAGAAATATGTAAAGGCTCTCTGCTGGATTGGGTTGTTCAGTAGTTTTGGACAACAACTAATATATCTGTGCTGATAAAAGGAAAAATGAAAAGGAACTCTAGCAGGGCGTCCCTCTACAGTGAGTCTCCTCGTGCTGCAGTGGATGACAAGACATCGTCATTCACAATAGAAGGGAGCTCGGTCCCCACACCGCGCAGCCTTCACCTGACCTTTCCAGAGCAGCCTCTTCTTGCTCACTGCCCTGAACTTTGCTGAGGGATCAGTTAGCTCAGGGGTATCTCCTGTTTCTGTTCTAGGATTCCAGTCAGATCGAGCTGCTGAAGGAACTCTTGGATCTCCTTCAGGACATGGTGGTGATGCTTCTGTCCCTCCTGGAAGGTTGGGCTGTTTGGTATAACTAGGCATTCACACAACTGTAACCGGTCTAAGCACTAACCTTACTAATCACGCAGATTATCCTTCTGACAGGTCACTGGTACCATGTGATATTGGTCAGAAAGCCAAATTTTCTGAAACAAACAAAAAAAGAGTGAGGGGCATGTGGTTTAAATGGGTGATACCTAAAATCAACTCATTTGATATCAATAGGAAAGCCAGAATGAACTGGGGAAAACCTCCAAGCTTTGCTGTTCCCCATCCTCTCCTCTCCCCATTGCTTTTCAACACATCTGACTGCTGGTGTGTATGCCAGCCATCTAGTGGGGCACCCTCCTAGGTCTAAGGGGATGAGAGGGACACTGCGTATCCCTATGTGTCCCCAGGAATCTGATAATGAACCACTTCCAAGGCCCCAGGCCTGATGAAAGGCAGTGGTGCGACCATCTCCTCCTTCCCTCTGTTTCTCCCCTCCTTGGCTCCTAGTGGTGTAGTCTTTACGGCTTGCTGCTCCCTCCTACCCATCTCTAAATCATCACGGTCAGAAAAGAACTAATTAATTTGGCACATAAGTCTTCTAAAAATAGCTACCTGACAAGTTACTTGATGGCTTGGGTTTATTTATGTGTCTATATGTCTTTTTGAACCTGCCTCACAGGGAATGTGGTAAATGGAACTATTGGCAAGCAGATGGTTGACACACTGGTAGAATCATCTACCAATGTAGAAATGATCTTGAAATTCTTTGATATGTTCTTGAAACTTAAAGACTTAACCAGCTCAGATACCTTCAAAGAATATGACCAAGACGGTAAAGGGATTATCTCCAAAAAAGAATTCCAGAAGGCCATGGAAGGGCAAAAACAGTACACACAGTCAGAGATTGACTTTCTCCTTTCATGCGCAGAAGCTGATGAGAATGACATGTTTAATTACATTGATTTTGTAGACCGGTTCCATGAGCCGGCCAAGGACATAGGGTTCAATGTGGCAGTGTTGTTGACAAATCTTTCCGAGCACATGCCAAATGACTCTCGCCTGAAGTGTCTGCTGGACCCGGCAGAAAGTGTGCTGAATTACTTTGAACCATACCTAGGACGGATCGAGATCATGGGTGGGGCCAAGAAAATCGAGCGTGTTTATTTTGAGATCAGTGAGTCGAGTCGGACTCAGTGGGAGAAGCCTCAGGTAAAAGAATCGAAGCGACAGTTCATCTTTGATGTTGTCAACGAAGGTGGAGAGCAGGAGAAGATGGAGCTGTTCGTGAACTTCTGTGAGGACACGATCTTCGAGATGCAGTTAGCATCTCAGATTTCTGAATCTGACTCTGCTGACAGGCCAGAGGAGGAGGAAGAGGAAGACCCTTCTTACACGTTAGAAATTGAAGGCGAAGAGGAGGAAGACAAGTGTTTTGAGCCTATCTCGGCGTTTGCCATGGCCTGCGCCTCAGTGAAGAGAAACATCTCCAGCTTTCTGAGGAAGGCCTCCCTGAAGAACCTCAGGAAGCAATACAGGAACGTGAAAAAGATGACTGCAAAGGAGCTGGTGAAGGTGTTCTTCTCTTTCTTCTGGACATTGTTCATGGGGATCTTCCAGCTGTTCTTCGCCATATTGGGAGGGATCTTTCAAATCCTGTGGAGCACAGTGTTTGGAGGGGGCCTAGTAGAAGGGGCAAAGAATATCAGAGTGACCAAGATCCTGGGTGACATGCCTGACCCGACCCAATTTGGTATCCATGAGGATGCTATGGAGGTGGAGAGGGCAGATGTGACTGAGCCGGGTATCACAGCTGAACTGGTGCACTTTGTAAAGGGTGAGAAGGGAGATGCAGACATGATGTCAGACCTCTTTGGACTGCACCCCAAGAAGGAAGGTAGCTTAAAGCATGGGCCTGAAGTGGGTTTGGGTGACCTCTCTGAAATTATTGGCAAGGACGAGCCCCACACGTTAGAGAGTACTGTACGGAAGAAAAGGAAAGCACAGGTAAGCACACTTCATTCCTATCATCTTCCTTTATCCCCAGAAAAAGACTTGCCACCCTCTCTTGCAATCCATACTGACAGCATTTGCCCAGGAGCCGACACTGTATTGGACAGTACTCTGCTGTCATTCCCCCAATCTAATCATCCCAACTCTGCCACGTTGGGGGAAATCAAGACTTAGAGGGTTGTCTCAGTTTCTAGTCCTTGGGTGCTGTTCTAGTTTACATTGTAGAGTTCAAACATAATGGTCTCAGACCCCCTATTTGCTTCCAACATCTGTTAAAAAGTTAACTCTCATGGCACACAGACTCATTCAGTGAACTGGAAGTGTGGAAAACCAACTATAACCTAAGAGGAGACCTATCGTGGGAGACAGCACTTCTACAGTGTCCTAAAAAAGTCCAGATGATATTGTATGATTGGCATAGCTTCCCAACTATGGATAATGCTCGGGGCATTTTTATCTAGTGATGCACCACTATTCAGTTAGTTCTTTGAGTCAGTCAACTAGATCAAGTGAACAAGATAGCAGTAATTCAAAACCCCTTGGCCACAGAAGGGTGTTCCCCTCTCTTTGCAGCATCCAACTTACAGTGTCATCCTAGCATCAAAGAGAAAAGTGTGAAGACATCAGAGTCTGTTATTGTTTATTGAAAAATTAATGTGCATTTGTTAGTGTTTTCAGCTCTGGGGATACAGCAGTGAATGAGAAATGCATGGTCCCTATAGTTAACCTATAGAGAACATAGACATTGGACAAGTATGAAGGATTCTAGGAAGGAGAATGTTGGGTACTAAGGAAATACACAGGAGAGAGCACTAACCTGGTTTGGAGAGCCAGGGAGGGACGCATCTGACCATAAGCATCCTTATAATATTATTTATTAAGTCTGATGTAGCCCAGAGTTTGATACATAATAGGGTTTGCAAACTCATCCTAGAAAAAGGGCTACAAACCTCATTGCTAAATATCACTATGGTCACCTTCAAAGTACTCCCCTTGGGAAGCTTTGCACCAGTGCCAGAACCTAGTCCACACTTCAGTGCAATTTTTCTAGGATGAGTTTGAAAACCTAATTGGCCAACCTCGTATGCCACATTGTGTTCTAGGATATGAGAATATATTGGTTAAAAAGAGAAATATTTTTGCTTTCATAGAGCTTAACTTCTAGTCAAGACAAAAAATAAACAAGATATTTACCATTTTTGGTACATGTTAGAATAAATTAAAGTACTAATGTGTTGCAAAGGGAACACAGGCCCACTAAACATAGGGTGGTCCAAGAGGCTTCCAAAAAGGTGTCCTCTGAGCTGAGTCCTGAAGCATACATGGCAAGCAACCAAAAAGCTGGGTGGTCGTACTCCAGGCAGAGGATATGGGCAGCCAGGCCTTGGAGTGCAAGAAGATTCAGAATGTTCCAGGAAAGGAAAGGAGGTCTGCATGTTTGAGTGTTGGAAATAAGTCAGGTGACATGAGATGAGGAAAGAGAGAAAGGCCAGGATCATGCAGGGCTCGCACGCCTTCGTAAAGAGCTTGAATTCTATTCTGAGTGCAGAGGCCTCCAGCACAGGGATTGGAGCAGTGGCAAGAGGCTGGAAGGCAAGGCAGGAAGCCCTGTCTGGGAAGCCGGTCTGACCCCCTGGGCAGTGAGACCACTGCCCTGGACTCTCATGGTGTCCTATACATTTCTTCTTCTTAAGTTGAATAAATAATAGGAGAGAAGTTGAGTTTTCAAGCTTGAAAGCTTTGTCTTGGCATCTCTCGAGTCACTTGATACACAGCAGGGCACTCACACTCAGTGATCCCGAGAGAAGCAGAAACACGATAAGCCATTGTGATTTGTGACCAAGCAGAAAATGGCCAATGATACGGCTGATCTTCACAACCTCCCTTCTTTGAAGAAACCTTGACTGGTGGTTGTTTTTGTCTAGGCAGCAGAGATGAAGGCAGCGCGTGAAGCAGAAGGAAAAGCAGACTCTGAGAAGGCAGAGTAAGTTTTTGGCAGCATCAGCTACTCTAATAGTTATGGCAGATAGTTCTCAACAGCATCTACTATCATATTGCTTTCCTATTAATGGAAACAATGTCTATATTCCATAAGCCCTGGGTTTATTTCCTTTTACCCCAGTTACACAATAACACATTCTATTAATCTTATTAACTTTATAGTCTCGGTAGTAGATTGGATTCACTGTCTGGCCAAACAAATGATCAAATACCTATACTTTGCAACCTTATGTAACATTAGTGATGAGCTCTAATACTTCCTGAATACCTATTACATGTCAGGCCTGTGTTATACTCTTTCATGCATTATTAGGGCTTGCTGTAGGCTTAGAAGAGGTACCTTTACTAACACTCAGGAAGGCTTTGAAAATAAAAGACAACTTTTCTGAAGGGAAAAAAAAATTTGCTAAGTCTAATTTAAGAAAAGAGTAGAGACTTGTATATAACTGATGTAGCCTATGACCTTGCTCATCAAAGTGGTCACCACTCATGAAATCTGTATGTGATGTCCAACCACCGTAGGTTGATAATGACCTGAGGTTTCTACCCTTTGACAATGACTCCACCTCCTGCTCTTGTGAACCCAGGTTTCTCTCTAGTTTAGTCTCCTTTCCTGAGCCAGGCCTACCTCTGTCCCCCTCTAAGTGGGCTTCACCTTCCTACAGCATGGAAGACGGAGAGAAGGAGGACAAAGCGGAAGAGGAGGAACCAGCCGAGCACCTGTGGGCAGAGGTGGCCAAACGAAGGAAGTGGCGGCATGGTCAGAAGGCTGAGAAGCCAGAAGCCTTCATGGCCAATTTCTTTAAAGGGCTAGAAATCTATCAGACCAAGTTATTGGTAAGCGCTCCAGTCTCAGACTTATTCCCGGGGGCACACTGGCCTGGGCAGGCCACAGAGACCTGCTGCTGATTCCTTTCACCCTGTAGTTAGTTCTGCTTCCTCCCCTTTCTGTCCTTCCTCTTCTTTTCTTCCCACTTATCTGCCTGCTCTTTCTGTGTTGGAGGGAAAGAAAGATGGGATAATCTGGAAAAAGCCGCAGCCCTCCAGCAGCTCTGCCCAGCAGGGAGGTATCTTCTCCAAGAGACCAGGAACACCTCTTTCTGGGTGGTCCTTTATGTTTGCTATGTGGGGATTCAGCCAATCCTGATCCAAAAACTCAAAAGTAGTTTGATCATGTGGGATACAGAAAGAATTTTTCTGTTCTAGACTGGCCTCCCATGCTAGTCCTCCAAAACTTTCTACATTTAATTCAAACCTCAGCAGAGCTTATTATGTTCGCTGATGACTTGCTCACTGAGATACCATGGCTTACAGCCAGGACCACACCTTCCCTGGCACCAGTACTGAGGGTCCCCAACAGAGAGTTTAAAAACTTGGCCCACAAAGCTACCAAGTGGTAGCCAGCCTTCAAATGCTAACTTTTCCCGGCAAGATGGCAGTGAGAATAGAAATGGTGCTCCTGAGAAGAGAGAGGAAAAGCCTCCTGGGGCTGTAATGTACCAAGGGAGGAGAACTCTAGGCCACAGACTGGCTGCATCCAGGACGGTGGTTGCAGGAGTCTTTCATGGGCCTACATCACACATGATTTCCAAATAGACTACTTCCTGTGTTGAGTGATCATGAAAACACACATACACAAAGCGCCTTCAAGGCAGTGCTGGAGTCCTCTGCTACTGCTATGTTTGGGCATCTGGTTCCCTAAGAGATAAGCCAGAGCAGGGTTCTTTTGAGCATTGTTCTAAACAATTTTTCAAATATCAACATTTCTGGTTCCTTCCAAATAAGTTGCGCCTGTGTTAAGAAGACCAGGATTGCCCTAAAGGAGTGGTCAGCAAAGAGGAGGGCTAGTCCTGTGTGCACATATTACCAGAATGGATACTGTGTGGGAGAAGGATGCGCTCTCTCCCTCCCAAAGCTCTTCCACTTTTGCCTGTCCTTTTCTTTTCAGCACTACCTGGCCAGGAATTTCTACAACCTGAGGTTCCTTGCTCTGTTTGTAGCCTTCGCTATCAACTTCATCCTGCTTTTTTATAAGGTGATATTTCATTCGGGAGTTATTTGCTAAATATGCTATATGCTAAGTATTCTACATACAGAAAAAACTGTAACAGGAGTTATACTGTTAATTATAGCAAAAATTATAACAGCTGAGGACATTGGCTTCTAAAAAAGATACAATCTTTAGCAATGAGAATGGCAAGAGAGCCATTTAGGGGACCATTTAAATAGCTCAGGTTTATTTCAGCCATTACTTAATTCAGTCTTCAAATATTTGTTGTAATCTATGTAATCTAGCTAGACCATACCTTAGGAACCACAGGGTATTTCAAGATAAGTAATAAATGCAGTTCTTTCCTTGAGGAATAAGGCAACTGAGAGCCATTACAGTTGTCCCATGTGCTAGAATCAATATGAAGAAATAATTAACAGGAGCTGGGAAGAAAGGGTCACCAGAGATAAAGGAAGATTTAGAACACCGATTGGCAAGTGGGTCTTACATGCTGTCCATGCAATAATAGCCAGTGGAATGAATTAATGAATGGTCCTGCACCCTTGGCATAGGCTTTAACTGGCTTTTCTCTCTCATGCCTCTCTCCCTTTTTATTTAACCACCAATCCAATTTTTGTAAAACATTATTTTATCCATATCAGCTTTCAATTTGATAAGGTAATGGCTTTCTGTTGCCCTTAGGGGAGGAAATGGAAGTCTGTAGTCAGGTATGGTCAAGTTGGGCTTTAAACATACTGAGAGGCCAGGCGCAGTGGCTCATGCCTGTAATCTTAGCACTTAGGGAGGCTGAGGCAGGTGGATTGCTTCATCTCAGGAGTTCAAGACCAGCCTGAGCAAGAGTGAGACCCTGTCTCTACTAAAAATAAAAAAAAACAGCCAGGTGTTGTCATGGGCACCTGTAGTCCCAGCTACTCAGAAGGCTAAGGCAAGATGATCACTTAAACCCAGGAGTCTGAGGTTGCTATGAGCTACAGTGATACCATGGCACTCTACCCAGGATGAAGAGTGAGACTGTGTCTCAAAAACAAAACAATAAACAAACAGAGCGAGGTTGAGGTGACCCCAGACAGCCATTTGGGTGGAAGGAGCCAAGCAGGTAGTTGTAGCTACAGGATAAAAGCCTCCAAGGCGTAGAACTGACAGTCATCTGTATGAGAATGGCAGCTGAAGCCAGTAAAATAAAATGGCATCTCAGAAAGAAGATACTGAGTGTGTATGTGGACATGTAGGCATGTGCTTATGTCTTTGCTGCCTTCCAGGCCACACAGCATTTCAGAGATGCCCTCCTGTGGCACAGGGATTATGACATATGTAGTAGAAAATCCCTAATTTTAATGTTTGGGGTTTTGTTTGTTTTGAGATAGAGTCTCACTGTGGTGTCATAGCTCACAGCATCCTCTAAGTCTTGGGCTCAAGTGATCCTCTTTTCTCATTCCCCCCCACACACACCCCAAGTAGCTTGGCCTACAACGTCTGGCTACTTTTTCTATTTTTAGTAGAGATGGGGTCTTACTATTTCTCAGGCTGGTCTTGACTTCCTGAGCTCAGGTGGTCTACATGCCTCAGCCTCCTAGAATGCCTAATTTTAATTTTTTGCTCTATTTTCAAGTAGACAGGTTTTGTCTCTTCTTAAAATTTGTGACGGTAATTATTAGAGATACTGGGAGATTCTTAGTAATAAGTTACCTAAAAACCTTATCATCCAGCTGGTAACATTCAGTCACTACTATTTGCATAGCATACACTAACAATATAAAATATGTGGGGAGCGTCCAGTGGCCAAGGCTCTTTCTGATGTTTATGAGTGAATCTGTCTTTGGGCCAGGTGACAGAAGAACCTTTAGAAGAAGACACGGAGGACGTTACGAACCTGTGGAATTCCTTTAATGACGAGGAAGAGGAGGAAGCAATGGTGTTCTTTGTCCTGCAGGAGAGCACTGGATACATGGCGCCCACCCTGCGGGCCCTGGCCATCATTCACACAATCATCTCTCTAGTCTGCGTGGTGGGCTACTACTGCTTGAAGGTGAGCTGCTCACCTCTCTGGGTCTAATGATTCCTCAAGCCACAAATGTCAGTTCTGAGCCCAGCCAGCACTTTGCGCTAATACTTTGCTGATAGAGCAAGGTCTGTGGAGTAGCAACAGTCCCTTGGGAGCTGCCTAGACCTGCAGAAGCTGAGCCCCAACCACAGGTCTTGTAAATCAGAACCTACAGCTTAACATGGTCCCAGGTGCTTTGTGTGCACATTCAGGTTGGAGAAGCCTTGCTCAGCACCTTATCACAGGCACCCTTTGTTGTATTTCACAAAATTAAGAGTCATCAGGCTAAGTGACTCAGAGAGCTATTTATCTGTGAGAGGTTCTTCTGATCTCTAATTGATGTTGATATTTTTATATAAAAATATTTTTTCGTTAGGTTGTGACCATTTGAGTTCTCAGAAGAGAGCTTACTAACATATTCCTGTTTCAGTTATCCACTGCTGCGTAACAAAGCACTCCCAAGCTTAGTGGTTAAGACACCTATATTCTCTCTCTTGTTCTGTGGGTTGTGCCTAAAGCCAGCTGGGTACTCAGGCAGGCTAGAACGGCCAAGCTGGCACATTCCCACACCTGGAGGCTGGGTAGGGGACAGCTAGAGGCTTGCTCAGCTTAGGCAGGTGGGCCTGTCTCTCTGAGTTCTCCCTCTCCATGTGGCCTCTCTGCATGACCTCTCTAGTGGGGTAGCTGAAACTCTTGCATGATGGCTTGGGGTTTCCAGAAAGAGCACAACTGGGGAAGACACTAGCCCTTCTTAAGTCCTATCAGTGGCTGTTGAAGCAAGTCGCAGTCCAGCCCAGTTTCACTGTTGCATGGCAGGAGGTGGGTATCCAAGAGCATGAATACTAGGGAGCACAGTCCACTGGGGCCATCTTTGTATAGGTATGTACACATTATAGGTATGTCAGTCTTCAATCCTTCCATTTTACTGTCCTAAGTCCAGTTCTCGTTCCACTACACCATGATTTTATTTTTCTCCTCATTACATTTTTTCTACCTTCTCCTGCATAGGAGGCCTCCTTAACTACACACCAAGCCATCAGTCTTCCTGGTGAGAGTCCAGAAAATATATTCCCATCCTTGTGTTCCCTTCTTCCCCCAGTGATCTATGGTACCATATAGGAAGTCCAAGGACCTTCCTGGAGAGACTGTGTGCCTTGAACCACACAGAGGACTCCATCATAACTATGAAAGTGTGGATTCAGGAGCCAGGCTTCCTGGGCTGGACTCACAGCTCTGCCACTTAACTTCCCTGGTGCTCTGTCTCTTAATCTGTAAAAATTAGCGTTATAATAATAATACAGCAAATAGAGTTTGGTGGGAGGATTAAGTGGATTAATATGTGCAAACATACTCAGAAAACTGGACACAGTCAATGCCAGAGAGTGTTAGCTACTGTCCTTTACTTTGAGATCCTAGGGTTCAGCTTGGTGGATGGGGTGTGTATATACAGGTGATCTAGAGAAAATCAAAACAAAATGCTATCTTAGGAAGAAAAATGTGCAAGTTCTGCTTACAAGGGTATACAAGCTCCTAATGCTTTCAGTCCCTGAGATTTCCAGTGTTATCTAAAACTTGGTGTTATCATTGTTCGTCAGAATCATTTCAAAACAGCACCGTGGCTGGAGTCTTGCCTCCCCTGCCGCAGCGTCACTGCCCCTTGCGGTTTATGGTGCCTATCTCGTCCTTTCCACCTTCCTACCATTAGGCTTTTATTTCCTCAATGTCATTTTGTTGGTTTAAAGAAAAACAAATGGCAAGAGGTCACTCTTTACAAATTAGTATCTGTGTTTTTTTCCCTGTTTTGGAAATAGTGTGGGCTTCGTGCCCGTCATGAGTTTTTTGTTTTTGTTTTTTTTTTTTTGAGACAGAGCCTCAAGCTATCCCCTTGGGTAGAGTGCCATGGCATCACAGCTCATAGCAACCTCCAACTCCTGGGCTCAAGCGAGTCTCCTGCCTCCGCCTCCCAAGTAGCTGGGACCACAGGCGCCCACCACAACGCCCGGC